>DWDU01003109.1:0-11948 GCA_018245575.1 Jemadia suekentonmiller
CGACCCGGGAATCGAACCCAGGACCTCCCGATCGGCAGTCGCACTTGCAACCAACACGACCAACGAGGCAGTCTTCATTTATTTTTATTTTTATTATTATATATTATTTTTATTTTATTATAGTTTATTTCATAAACACCGGGATTAATGCAATTTTTATTGAATACTACCTTCGTTCTGTTCAGAAGTGAGCGGAGATAAGGGCTTATGACAGCTGATATATTATTATGAGACGCATGGACACTTGGGATGTCAAGTATTTAAAAACTGCAGAGAAGGTGCGTCAACAGCACTACCACTACCACTGTCAGTGGTCGAAACATTTTCATATGTTTGTTTCGAACTTGAATTCATCGGTCCAATAAAAATGAGTGGCACCATCCGACGACGAGTGCCACCGCCATGCACGCTCATTGATTTTACGAAATCTCTCCCACGGATTGATTCCACGAAAGTGAGAGGAAACATGTTATACATGAACACCTCACGCAGTATAGCCACCACACTGCATTCTTTTGAACTTGTTCTGTATGGGGATGGGAACATTTCAATAAAAATAACATATATTTTGGCACTTTTAATATTGAAACAGAAATTTAAGATGGTTTAAAATATAGCCATGAATGACAATGTGGTCAATTTATAAGACAAGCTTTTTCATAAACAATACAATAACAATAAACGCAACGAACAATTTACAAGATGAGTACATTAAATAATAATTTATATTTTCCATCAAATTAACAAGATAATTATTACTTTTTAAAGGTAATTTCATTATTTTAAATTTTAACTTGATTAAAAGATAGTATAATTTGTAAATAAATTTAATTACAATTTGCACAACAACACTGAAGTGTTAAAATATTTCAATTATTATCTCATAATAATAATTTTATAATTATGGAACAGTACGAGACAAGTGAGGGAGCACACCTCGGGCGTCGCGGCCGCCCAGCGCTCACGATTTTTTTTGTAATGACGCTACTGTCTAATTGTAAACCTCTTGAGAAATAACAAGCAGAATAAAATGAGTGAAATCATCATAGCTCTTAATTAATACACAAAGGGGAATTAAAATTCTACAATATAATAATCCTCTGTCACAGTGGATTAAAAAGTTAGGTCATTAATACGACGCAGGCTATATGTATCTACCCCTCCTTGCCCCGCGGATTGCACGACAGTAATAATAATGCACCATTTCACGACACGAATCAAACGTTAGAGAAGATTACGCACAGTTGCATATTAAGCTTTATTCTATTCGATTGGGTGCGCACGACTCCACCTATATTACACTTTAAAAGT
The DNA here is from genome assembly GCA_018245575.1 of Jemadia suekentonmiller. Classification (NCBI taxonomy): domain Eukaryota; kingdom Metazoa; phylum Arthropoda; class Insecta; order Lepidoptera; family Hesperiidae; genus Jemadia; species Jemadia suekentonmiller. Next base: position 1,312 of record DWDU01003109.1, read on the forward strand.
GAAAATTTAAAAACCACTGATTGACCTCGCGCCACCGTCACGAGCAGTCCAGTACTATCAATTGGAAGGATCCGAGTCGCTGCATCGCTGCTGCTCCAACAGTGTGGATGCGTCTCGCATGAATTAATACAATATGAACGTAGCTTTCAACGGATATTTCGCCTCGTGTGGAACTAAAAGTAAATTATTTCCTGGCGTAATATTTTCTGTATTGTATAAGTGTACAATGGTAAGGAAAGGTAAATTACAGATCTGCATTTGAAAATAAATTATTTTAAGGGCACTGTACACAATCACATTACAACCATACGGCAACGAGCTTTTCTTAATCTTATACTTTTATTTACACCAATACTAACAAATCTATAATTTCAAAATGTACATGTATACGGCACTATTTATTCTTACTATTACAATTAGGCACGATCGACGGTCGCGCCCCTGGCGGGCGGCGGCGGCGGCTGGCCGAGAGCGGAGGGTAGCTGCGGTAGCACACAATTTTAAAATACTACATTTAACTGATTTTAAATCAATCGTTGACCTCTGGAGAACATATTACAAATATAAATATAATGCATTAATATCCGAGTTGCAAGCGCTAATCTCCCGTCCGCCGGCCGCCAGTGCGCGCCGTCAGCGTATTCACAATTCAGCATCGCCCGCACTAAATGGCCATCGTTCCACTACCTATCTATGATATCGAATTATTATATTCAGGTCCCATTGAAGGAGTCTCACCATTGCCGAGGAAACTTTGTTTCCCGATGCTTGGGTGCGATTCACGGCGAACGGTTGCTATCCTACGACTACAACACGCAGAAATCAACTCGGCTCTTACAGCTATCGTGCTTCTCCGGCTAACGACGCCCGCCGCGCTCGCCTGGCCCGCGGCAGCACGGCCTCCACATCAACATAGTGAGAAGACTAGTTAATTTCCGCGAGTGACATATACTTTGAAAACATCAGCCGCGACCTCAGTGTCCGCCCACCGCGAATCGCCGCCAAGCCGCTACATTACAACTAAGCAACCCTCGCGCCGCGACGCAGCGCCGCGACGCAGCGCCGCGACGCAGCGCCGCGACGCAGCGCCGCGCGCCCGACGCGCGTCACGACGCAGTATTAGTAATACTGAATATTTTGATATACGCATTTAAGATATTTCTTTCGTTATATCGTAATTAATTTAATTTTACAAAAAATTACATAAGAGAAGCGTAAGTTAACGTGTAAAAAAAGTGAAGCAGCAATAGTTACAATGTGATCGAATCAAATTCATTGCGACTTACGCGTATATAACATTACGCACTAATAATATACCTAAGTACATATATACTCGTATCATATAAAATGTCTTTTACTAAGGGCTGTAGAAAATACAACGCGACTCGTCCTTAAACATTCGCTACAAGTTATAACTTAATATAAAAAATATTGAGCAGATTCACAGCTACAATAAATAATATCTAAGCATCAGACAAATATCATTTTGTTAAAACATTACTAGGTACCTTCATGCGTTGCTTATCTAGTTCATAGAAGATCATTTGAGGAGTGAGGCGCCGAAGCACGCTCTGAGGAAGCGCTGCATCGCCGTGGGGCGCCGTCACCCGGCTTTACAGACTGACATTAGTTATTGTAGGAATATTCACTAAATTAATAGGAAAATTACAAATACCAACTACAACCATAATACGTCATTCTGCCAGAAGATCCGTGTCCAGCCGCGGACGGAGGCCACTGGCGCGGCGAGCACACTGCACGGTGCGAGCGGCGCGGCGAGCGGCGCGGCGAGCGGCGCGGCGTGAGGGGATCGTGTTACTGTTATCTCAGAGGATACTTGGGGGGTGGTAGAGCTGATAGCAGATAACAACTATTGACATTTGTTAATTTATAAGTGCTGTGCTTGTTGCCTTCAGCCAGCACCGCTGCAGGCAGCCCCGCGAGGTGGCGGTGCCGTCACTTTTGACCATACGACTACATTGGGATATATCAGAGTCAGGGACACCGCCTGCTAAATCCTTTAAACACAATTGACGTTTGACCGAATTCATAATTTGTTATCGATGGTAGTAAAATACTATCAGACGTCGTCCGGCGGCCTCGCGCCAGACAGAGAGTTTCTCGAGGGAAAATAGTACTAAGTCAACCATTTCATTATAATATAAAACATTTCATCGACCACTGTCGTATTGTTAAAATCTTAACGCTTCATTACGTTAAAGTACTATGAGTTGTTTAACCGTTTACAATATAAATATGTAGACGAGGTCTGTTCGTTTGCAGTCAGGTATTATAATTTACAACAATTCATTTTGGTCTAAAATTTTAAAAAGAATAATTATACAAAATCAGTGACAGTTGGTGAGCAAGTTTAGAACCAGTGAGTGCCCGGGAGTTGACAAACATGCGACACATACGACAGTGTTAAATGTGATGACGATGTGTTAATGTAGTGACAAATGATTAAAAATAAAAAGTAAAGTAATGAATGTTTTAAAAAACAAATAAAAAAAATAATGGGGCAACCACATTTGATAAGATCAATATTTCAGCTAATGTCAGCTTTATGTACAACATGAGCAACATACGTTATAAATACCGTTAGTAAAATTAAAAAGTAATATAATCAGTCCATTAATACAACTACGAATAGGTATAGTCAGCATGCAACACGCAGAAATCAACTCGGCACGTGCGAGGGACGCGCTGCCGTGTCGCACTTTAGTATAACTAAGAGAAAGGTGAGATTCATCAACGCTTTTAATGCACTCAGAACCTCGTCAATACGTCATCTTAACAGCGTGCCTAGTTAACTTCTGCGAGTTATAAATATACCTACGTACATGAAAAATCATTCCTATATATACAATCACAATTAAATTTTGTATAACGTAAAACTTTTGTAAATAGTATGTCAATAAATTGTATAACTGTCTGTCTGGCAAATATTAGAACTAAACAATAAAAAAATAATATCATAATAATTTTCACATAAATCTCAGATTGAAAACAATCGCACGAATGTTCAGTGATAATAATACCGCGAGGGCGGGCGCGCGTCTACTACACTCGCTGATATTACTGTCTTTACGTGTATTTGTCGCTTCAGTGAGTGACGAGGGCCGCTCGCGCCGTCTCGTTTCGTTCGTCGTACAAATATAGAACATTGGCGCCGACGCGCCGCGCCCGGCCTACGGACTACGGACCGTGTCAACACTCATTGGAGACGAGCAAGCGCAGATACTTGTATATAACGTACATCCTCCCACGCGATTCCTTCACCTGGAAAGGGTGGAAAAAAACAAAAGAAAATAAATCTACTTCAAGTCAACATAAATGAAATAACGAATTACAAAGGGGTAAAAAAACGAAAGAAATTAAAAACTCAAAACAGAGTTCATTAATTTAAAAAAAATACAAGTTGTTCATAAGCGTTCTATTCTGTTTTTAATTTAATTCACAATTAATCAATTATAATTCATAATTAAAATACATGATACCGAAACAAGTAATAAAAATAAATAATATGAATAATTGACATTCAAGAAATATATAAAATTTCAATAATGCAATTTAAGTAAATTTTTGATATGTAATATATTCTTAATTGAAGTTTAAAAAATAAACGTTGCCTACATTGAAAATCATTCTTAAAATAAATGTGTTGTATGGGTCCCATACATCCTGACAGGTTATTGTAAGTCACTAACAATTATGTTTTACTATTTTAACTAACGTAACTTTTGAGAAAACTACATGAGTTTTCTTCATATAAAAATTGAATTTGAAGCTATATAAAGAAAATTATAGGAGTTTTCTTCGTTTGAAACTACGTGAAGAAATTTATACAGGTTTTTCTTATTTTATTAATACGGAATGAATTGCATACATTAAAAAAGATACTTTGGGGTCAAAAAGTGAAAGACTAAATATTGTTGTTTACAACAGTTCGCTCGGAAAGTATTGAAATATCAAATGTGGTGTCGGACCGTGTGTACAGTGTAGTGTAAGCGGTCACCAGTAGCCACCTCCACACACGCACGAAGCCAATGCGTCGCCGCTCTCATTCTTACGAGTGTGGAGGCCGATTGGTGTTTGAGTGACATTGAATACCCCTTGTCGTGGGAGCCACATCGGAAGACCTAAACTTGCTAACTAGTAGTAGGTGACTGCAACATATTTTATGATGACACATGGTATGATTGAGAAAATTATACGTTAACTACAATAATACTGAGGTGTGAATGTACGAACGCGACGCAATGACGTCAGCATGCAGTGAGTTGTATATTAGTGACAACGAAATTTGTGACATCTCGTGGTTGCATAAAAACATCTAGAATTAATTGGCACAAATTTACAGACAGCACTATATTCGGAATGTTTTAAACAATATATTTTACCATTTAAGAATAATTATACACGTAATTCAAATTTAATATTGCATTATGGATTGAGTTAATATGCAATTATAATTATAATGTAATATTCCGTATATGTTTATAAATTACAACTTGATAAATTGAACATAAATAATCAAATGTCAATAATCAATCATAAATAATAGCAACAAACATTGAGTGTTTGCCTCGTTTCCGCTCCAAGTTATCTGTCGCTGTTTCATAAATCTTTATTAAACATGTCAACAATAATACTATTATTTCTGGAGAAGACACTCTGGTCGTAGTTTCTTAACACTACATTTTCGAATTGAACTCTGAAACTTTAAGAAAAAGATAAAAATGAGATTCATAAAAGAGATTCTATACAGCCCCTTAGTAAGAGATATTTTATGTAATAGGACGATAATATGGAAACAACACCTCGCTAACCAACAGCGGCAGCGGTAAGATCAATCTCTACTATAATGTTGTCTATGATTTCTGTAATTTATTTATATGGTTACTTTATATGGTATTTATGTCGTATATAATGAAGCAACTAACTATGAGTCGTTCAGTTGTAATAAACTGTCTGGACAGTAAAGGATATATATCTTGCATTATTTCCAGATGGTTCACACCCGAAGTGTAAAAGATATCATCTGAACAGCGACGACATTATTAACATTATTTTTATTAACACGTATATTGAAGCCTACATGTACGAGAAATTTACGTATTCATATACAACCTATTGTAACGTCTACTCGAGAGGTACGCACGTGTAACCAATCATATAAATATTTTATTCGATCAGATCTACAAACTTTTTAACGGAACATACCTATACATACTACAATCCGTTTAAATATTATGCCATTTAATAAATATTTGAATTTTTAACATTTTATATAGTATCACCCCACGAATGCTCGGTCCCACTGGAAATGGATGCAGCTATTCCTTCCGCGACACGGACAGGATTGCTGAGGATTTCGTATTCACTGAGCGCCCACCTCCACGCCTACTCCGCTCCAGTAGAAGCAGCAAAATGACATTATATTTGAACAGATCGAATTTGTCCACTATCACCTCTTGGCAGGAGTTCTATCACACCTCGTTATTAAACCAAACACTTATTCACTACACAACTACGCGCGCTTTCGTATGGAAAAATATTATTTCGGACATTTACGTATAATATGCTATTTACATAACTCTGTGCTCGTAAGGATACCGCACTAAGGCGGCCCGGCGCCGCGCGCACGTGGCGCCGCGGCGGGAGCGCGGAGCGTACGAACGTACGAACGTACGAACGTACGAACGTTTGTATACTGCTCGATTCGTGTTTATCGGAACGGAACCTCGTGTGGCGGCAGCCGACCACGAGCGCGCCGACGAAAACTTACATACATACCGTCCTACCGACGGTCTGCTCGCAATCCTGCACTTGTCCAAATTTAATCTGGACACTCTAAAGACGACACTCTCTTAACAGTACAAGTAGCCGATGGACCGGACGCCAGATATTACACTAGTCGAGCGTGGCGCGACGTGCCCACCTGCCAATTACAATTTATCACATAATACAATTAATTTGATTAATTATTGAATGATTTCATCAATCGCTTAAGAAAAAAATCAAGGAATCATCGATTATAATTCTTAATGGCTATACTTACACAACAATTATTATTATTTTAAGAAAGAGAGACAAAGACAAGGGTATGTTGCGCTGTCCGTATATAAATGAGATTCTACTGAATGAGGTATGCGTACAGAAACTCGTTGCGTTCTAAGCGTTTTGTATTACAATTTAATAATTTATTAAACCTTTCTAAATTAAACACAGGACGTGTGCGACCACTGCCGCAACCCACATCCCGCCGCGAGGGCCAGCGGCCGGCGACTGTGCTCACACGCTGTCACTCGGACAGGCGGCACACAGAGGCTTTCTGTTTTCATTCGCGTCGTCTCCAACACAAATTATTTAATATAGTAAATAAATATAATCTTTCAATTGTAAATAATTATTGATTAACAATTAACTGAGTAAATACCATTAGATTTAATTATAAGAAATTAAGGCTTCGTTTAATATTATACGTTTCATAAATGTATAATATTATATTCGTTTTTTTGTTTTATAATTTTATATTAAAGCCACGAAGTTAATTAAAAAGCTACGAGCCGAGCCGAGATCGAACACATTAAAATTGCAGGCGTTCTTGTACGGAGCCTCCAGCGCTGTCGCCAGCGATCGATACGTACGACTCGGTTCGTTCGCCGACACAGCGCGTAATACAACGACTGCGATACTCCACCACCGAACTAACCATATATCATCCTCGCGTTTACAACTGCAATCCGTAAATTAGGCTTTGATTTAGTGACTATACGGCGACTCGGTCGCAGAATCGCCCGTTTTGAAGTTCCGACTACATATTTGTGCGAGCCGTTATTGTCTGCACACAGTTCTAGTGCAGTCCATGTGTACACATTGAATTCATGCAACTATTGTTCGACGCTCATAAAACTACTCACAAAATAATTATTAATATTAAAGAGATTACCTCAACCAATATTGTAACGTGATTACGACTACGCGACTTTCAGTCGTAGAGTCGCGCTTATACATTTTACAATATTTTAATTACCGTAATGTTCCCAAATGTAATATTCGTACTCTCCGGGCGAGATTAGCACACATGCAAAAAGCTCACTACCCTAAATGTTTTAAGGGCTGACTTTGACACCTGCCGCAATTCTATAAGGTTTTTTCGTTTATGCGTTTTATGAAAAAAACGTTTTCTTTGAATAACATTGTGTTCGATCGACGACGAGGGAGCGCGATGCCGCGTTTCTTCATGTGGAACGCACCCTTATAAGTTAGGTCATTTACACACATGCAGATAGCCCGCGACATCGTAATACTTGTGTCAGGTGTTCAGTTTGGGGTGCTTTGGGGGCGTCTTCGGACGCATGCGGTCCTTCCTTACCTGCGTCAGGCGCATGCGCTCACATCTGCAAACAACGGGCCTTTATTAGACGGCTACGGAGACAGTTACCTCGGGACACTTCAGGACACTTTCATATAACAACGTGAATAACTGTGTTCCGAGTGTGCAGCCGAACCCGGCCCAAGTGATAGTTTAACATCTTAATTTGTTAAAAAATCAGAGTCATTCCTGCAGGACGACTAGATGTATAATGGATCAAATTATTGGGGAACTTGTCTGATCTAGAGCGACAAACGTGAATCAAGTCACCGACAAACATGTGAGTATGCGTTAGGGCAGGAGAGGGTGAGCGGTACCTGTCGCGCAGGCGCGCGCGCGCCAGGGCGGCGTGCAGGCGGCGCAGCGCGCGCGGCGCCACGCGGTGCGCCGTGAGCCGCGCGTGCGCCGCGCACGCGCCGCGCGCCGCCGAGTACGAGAAGCCGGGCTCGTCGCGCGCCGCCACGCGCGGCCGCGCGCGCGCCGCGCACAGACCTTCGCGCACACGACCGCCGCTCTCATTACTGCTCGCACCTCTCACGCTACGTCGGCCGTTCCTACCCCGACTCCGCAGGCGACAGTGGCAGATAGGACGATACCTCAGCTCAAGTGGCGTAAAAAACGAAACATGACTTTCCATGAGCGGCAAAAAACTATTTTTTTTCAGACTCTTTTTTCGTTGCACTATTGGGACACGGTAACGATAATACAACAGCAGTATTGCAATTTTCAAATGTATTTTAGACATTTGTTTAACCTTCAAGCAACACGCACGAACCACGCATGCGTAGGAAAAGGTTTCCTTCACCGCTACAAGTCCCAGGTTACATGTGCCAGACGTAGACGTACACGTAGCGGTATGGACAGACGTGCGTAGGGAGAATGATTTACGAAGTGAGCGAGTTCACTCACCGGTTATATAGATGTCCTCCAAGTGAAAGTAGTTGGTCCGCAGCGCGGCCGCGTACAGCGCGCGCGCGGTGTCCGCCGACAGCGCGTACCCAGTGCCCGACAAATACCGCGGGTACACGCGCCCGCCGTACATGTAGCGGGGGCTGTACCTGTTGGGACGGGGGTTTATTGTGTGCCGAAACGTGGCGTACGAACAACTACTTATAACCTGCAGAATTTAACTGCACACTTTACTATAACGACATAAAACCGTGGACCTAATAGGCCCTCAAAGGCGAGGGCGGTAGGGGGAGTCAAATAGCGGAAATGGAAGCACGTTCCTCACGAGTGGCAAGTTGATTTCTGCGTGTTATATTGCTGGACAATTATTCTTTCTCACTCGTGCAAGTGAAAGAGACAGAATGTGGACTTCGCATAACTTTACACGACATCTCTTTTTAAACAAGTAGCTCTGGATCATTCTGTACGCTGAAGGCACTGCCGAAAGGTGAGCGATCAGTTGTCTGTGTACGCATGTTAATGTGCGTTAGTATGTATCCTGACCACTTGTTGGTGGCGTCCTGTACGGGCCGCGCGCCGCAGATGAGGTCGCCGATGAGCAGGTACTCGCCGCGCGCCGCGTCGTGCGCCGCGTCGTGCGCCGCGTCGTGCGCCGCGTCGTGCGCGCGCGACCGGTTGCGCAGGTTGGACACGAGGCTGGGCACGTTCACGTACATGTCGTCGTCCGTCTTGAGGATGTAGCGTACTGGAACAGACGTATTACAACGGTATGAAAGTCAGTAACGTGGGTATTTATGTACGGGTAACCGGGATATGTGCACTAAAAGACTGGTGATGAATTTAAATCTCTTTAGATCTTCGAGGATATTAACTTTTGCACTCGGCACTCTCTGTCTACCCTGTAGGAAACCTGACCTGATAATATAATGATAAATATAAAGAATGGACTCTTGCGTTAATTGTATAGTCAACATTATTCTTACCACTCTCGTTGCAGTTATTGGTGACCCATTTCAACATCATGATCGACTTCAAGGTCAAATTGTTGTACGAATCGATGAACCCCTCCTGTATCACGTCACCATACTTCTCATATTCCTCGTCGATTTTTTCCTGAATTTCCGTGTCATTAGCAAGCGATGGCAATCCTAGCAAAAATACTAGCTTAAAATCCGGATTGGTCACTTGTTGGCCCACGATCTCTTCCTTCGGAAACGTCTTCGTATGTTTTAGGATGGAGAGCACTTTGTTTAAATCAGGGCCGTCTTCGTAACCTTTGGGCGGTATTTTCATGATATTCGATCCGTAATCATAATCTAGATCCGGGTCATCATCGGCATCGCCAATCTCTTTGTTCATATCGAATTCCGGAAGCATTTTGTCATCGCCGTCGTCTTCGAAGCGTTTCTCTTCCGGCGTATCAGTTTTATCGGCGACCAAATCGTTTTGCAAGGCCTTAGCCAGTTCTGGCAGGAGCTGACCGAAACCGGAGATGTGTCTTTTGCCCCTCTCGAAACTAACGTTGACATTCGGCTTCGCGTCCTCTTCTACGTACAGATCGTAAGAGTAATTGTAGGATTTATATTTGTCGGTGATTTGTCGGAAAAGTTTCGACAGTTGGACGTAACTGGAGTAATTGCCCCAAGTCTCTCTTATGGCCGCGCGCTGCTCGAAGTTGACGGTGGAAGAGCACACGACTATCAGGAGGAACAGGTTGTTTTTCTTGTGCCTAGTGGACTTCGGGCACACATCCTTGGGTTCGTGTATGGTGGTGACGTTGTCCGGCTGCACGTATATCCTGGTGTCGCGATTCGTGTGGATGGACCAGCCGGCCACAGCCGCTGCAAAAAAACATATGCCTGTTGTGAAAATACATCACATGGACGTAACGTAACGTGATTAATTGAAATATCTGAATTCCGTGCAACATTAATGGTAGAATCTAAAAATCCCTTCATTCTAATCAGTACACATTTCACACCATATAGTGTTCGGTTCACATTATTCCTAATTTTATCAACTCTACTTACATCGCATATAGGTACTGCTTAATAATATCATTCGTACGGTAGGCCAAGAAAGTGGTGTACCAGTTTCTATTTAGTTTCCTAGTCGTCAAAAATTACATCAAAGTTCATAGTAAATAACACTGAAAGAGATGCATAATAATGACGTTAAACCTAATTGATAAGAATACGTACGTCATAAGTCATATATTAGTGTAAGACATTTTAATCTTTATTATAACTGGATAAGGCATTCATTTATGCAAAGAAAATTTAAATGTTTTGAACAAGAGTAATAAAAACTATTTCAATTGATATTTTGTCAAATAAATGTCAAATTA
>DWDU01003110.1:0-11948 GCA_018245575.1 Jemadia suekentonmiller
ATTTACACGTATAATTCAATCTGAAACTTAGATGCAAACAGAACTAGTTATGTCTTACCCAATATTGGATTGCACGGAGACTGTTACAACTAGCGCCCTCTGCGCCGTGTTTCTTCTATTGGGAACTATTAAAATTACTGTTACATAAGTATATTTAATTTAGTGGTGTTTTTATCGGAAGGTTTCATTTCATTAATATCGTGTCAGAACTGTCAATACATTAGAATAATACACTTATAAAAATATTATTGCCATAGATACGTTATCAAAAAGTAAAAATAACTGTCTAAAGTACCGGTAAAATACAATCGAGTCATTGTCCATAACATTGTCCATAACAAACATAAATCTTTATTAACGGTAATTAACGTCAATCATTATACTGAAAACCGTAAAATTGGAACTTTAGTGCCTAATTCGAAGCGGCCTGATTTGGCACAAGCACAAAAGCAATTTATACAACCATTTCTATTGTAATTAACAACCTTATTTATAATTTACAGCAATCTCGAAATGTCACTTTGTTGTTTTTGTATTTGGTGATACAAAGTAGTATTAGTATTTTTTTGAACCAGTGGTTTTGGCTAGGATTTTTCTGTCAATACCTTGTTCATGAGTGTCGTTTTGCTCGCGATACGTCCGAATCCATTATCAGAACCTCTCTTTGAATATAGCTTACGTTTGAGCACAGATTTTTACTACCCCGCACAATTGGGTTGCTTGCGAGCCTTTTAATATTACATCATCGTCATCATCAACCTTTTTACCATCGTACGGTCGGTCGGTGGTAGAGACCACAGAGGTGGTAGAGACCACAGAGGTGGTAGAGACCACAGAGGTGGTAGAGACCACAGTGGTGAGCGGAGGCTCAGAATGAGAAAGCTTGAGGCCACTGTCTGAAACGTTGACCAAATGAAGTTTGACAGAGTACACATGCCTTGAAAACGCCAAGCTCTATAGGTTTGTCATGATGTTTTCACCTTCTGTTTCTTTAATACTTCCGAGAAAAAAAAATCTAATGATGATAGTAACCGTTCAATTAATTAGCATACGAATGATAAAAATAGAAACGAAAATAAAAACCTATACTGCAAATCAAATAAGTTTTCCAATAGACAAACGTTTGCCAATTTATAGAACTGGCTATTCCATTTGCGCAAATGAAATTCGTTGCAGCCCTCAGAGTTTAAGACTGTTAGTAACATTTCGATGTGAGAAACATTCCAATGTATCTGCGAGTAAGTGAGAGTCAGCTGTAAACTTTTATACTAAAGCGGCTTATTCGCGCTAAATTTACCCAAATTTACCTACATTTTTATAAATGTGTAGGTACAGACATCTTTATTTTCCATCGCGTGGATTTTGCATCTTTTTTGGTGCAATCAAGCATTCTGTTGGCGTTCCACGTGAGCTCCTATCAATTATGATCACCTCATTTCACAGCAGCACGTTTTGAAAGAAATAGACATTATTGATGATTTGTTTACGTCCAAACAATTCAGTACAGCTTTTATTATAGGTGAATAAATGGTCATTTAACGGTAGACAACAAAGCGATAGTGCCTGTGGAAGATTTACGGGAGCTTTTTATAATCTGCCCCAATTTCCTAAAGGGTCAATAGCCTGTCAAATTGAAGGGTTCGTCAATTAGTTACTAAGGAATGTTTCAATGTTCGTTTCTTAGGCTGACCGTACAACTGTTGCTATGAAGATTATCACTGATGCTACAGCACCCTCTAATATTTGTCGATTACGTATGCGAGCTGCCTAACATGAAGTTGTCGAGTTAATATTGTTTTCAAACTTCGGAGGACAAGCACATTTTGTTTCCAGTAATCGCGCTCGCAAAGTTTGCTATAACTTCGTCATACTACACTCATAGTTATCTCACTGTATATGGATAAGCGATTCAATATATTTTTATGTATATTGAATATAAGAACGCTGTTCTTTTTATGTACAAAAAATTTAATTAATACTCTGATATCACTACTAAAACAGCTAGTTAATTAAAATATTACTACATATACGACTGTGCCTCTTGCTTTTAATATTCAATATCCAAAACACCTTTTTATATATATTATGTAGGTAAAAAAATAATAATTTCGAATAAATGGGTCGAGTCAATATGGATACAGTCATTTGGTACTCGTTGCTCTATGCTAACTCTGGAAGGATTCCGGCGTCGCGATATAATAATAACCATGATAAAGCATGACTTTTGTATCTATTAAGTCAGTCAGTATATAGCAAAGTAGTGCTTCTTTCATTATAAAGTTCGATATTTTGACCAATTTCGATGTTAGCTTCACATCGCTGTACTTCGATTATGAGACATTACTACAAGGACGTCTAAAACAATACCACGGTAAATTGTCTGCGGAAAGTTTGGTGCCGCGTATGAACTGAATTGGTGTGTCAGTTTGCGTTTCGACTTACAACTTGACTGTTGTCCGAACAGCCAATGTAAGAATAGACATTGCCAAGAGCTCAGCTGCCAAGCCACTAGTCCGTGCCAAATCAGTTGCCAAAGGTTTGGAAAAATTTAATTACAATACGTGGTGAGATTTTCCAGTTCATATTTCACTATGCACAGATGCTCCAGATCTGAAACTCATTATTTATCGACATATTGACGGTATATGAGAAAAACACAATAATTCGAGAGTCTTTTCTTGATAATCAAAAATTATAATGATATTATGACGTTAATTGAAAACATATAAAAAATAATTCAAAAATAATGGTATGCGACTTTGAGTAAACAGTTCAAATCTATCAATTCAATAATGACCCGAATCCTGGACAAGTTATATTTCTACTATTTATTATTTATTTATTATTACAGTTAATTGTGTTTTTTTTATTTTATTTATTCTTACGTGTAGCATTAATTTGGAAAAGTAAACTATTCTGTCTATATTTCGCTCCTCTTTCTTTCATCTTTCTTTCTAATAGTAACTTTCTTTCTAATAGTAAATAATTTACCAGAATACAAAAGCTGGTGCCTCCGTTGTCTGAACCACGGAACATTGCAGCCGCAGAGTGGACCCTGGCTTCAAGTACTTCTCCGTAGGCCCTGATATTTGAGCTCTCGCCTCTGAAAAGAAACAACTATTGACGGAACACATAATAACTTATAACATATATAACATAATACATATATTTGACTCGTTAGTAGACTGGTAGCAAGCGCTACTACTGGTTGAAACTTCGTGGGTTCGATCCCCAGGTCGGACGTAATTGGGTTTTTCTAACTTGAAATACCTAGTAGTGGCTCGGAGTCTGGATTTGTACCCAGTGTATTGCAAAAGGTTCACCCCCTATACCGTAATGCTACGCAAAGATCATATTATTGGGATAGTACTACAATCCTTTGCCTACCACTTCGAGCATTACAGGCGTTATGTTACGTTTAGATGCTTATATTGTAGTATTATTATGGTACTTTTCATGTTACCTGCATGTTTTCATATTTTCCAAGTCGCGAAGATTAATTATACCTACATATAAATAATACAGGATTAATTAACATTAATTAATCAAAACAGCATAAATTCTTGTTGCTACGATGGAAATAAAACGAATTTGTTTAGGCGTAGAAACAGAAATTGACTTAATGAGACAAACCCCGGAATTGTGTTGCGAATTTATTCAAGAATAACTAATTACTATGTGAAAAGAAACAGCGGATATTCGAAAAACATGAGAAGTGATGTTTCTTTTGCTAATATATAAAATTTATTACGTCAAATAATTATTATTTCTTTTTATATTATTGTACCATTACGCGACATCTACCAAATTTGTCCATTCTGAGTCGTTTCTTAGTAACCAATTTGTTCTCTCAATTATTACTACATACGATATCGTTATATAAAGTCCCTAAGAGGTGGGCAGGTGGGTCGAGTGCCAAAACCATATATTCTTACAAACCTGTATTCACACTTTTATATTCATAACTCTTCATACACGAATGCTGGTTATAATTGATTGTTCCTAATTCACATTTTTTTTGTAATAAGGTCACAATATAAACAGGAACCAGTTACAAGGAGCCGCTGCTGTATCTACATCTTACTTCAAACAGGTCTACAGGAACGGGGCGATTTGAGTTAATGACTTCAGTTTATAATTTTTTAGTAAGACTATTATGTAATTTGTATATTGTATTTGTATAAAACAAAGGACAGCTCGAAAGTTGCTTTAATATTATGAGCATGTAAGGCTTTAATGAATGTACAAGGGCTTGAAGTTGTTTTTCAAGATCGTGGCCGTTGAAAATCGTTAATCTCTGCTTACTCCTATAAGAAACAGCTATTACAATAGGAAGTTCCTCTATCTATAGAGTGTATTAAATTATAAGAAAAAGTAATTATATGTATATTTGAACGTAATGATAAGTAAAGTTATATATCATATATGTTTTATTATTTGAAGAACAATATTCTGTTCGATAAATAATTGGATTGTAATGAAACAAATATTTTGTAAATATGTCTTTACAACATATCTAGTTCATGATTAAATTGTTAATATAAAGGAAAAATAAAAAAAAAATGTTCTATTAATCATTTAAAGAGTTGTTAATTTCATATGAGAAAAATATTTTATGTACGCTTAGTAGCCTAATTCATAATATAGGAATATGGGAAATACCAAAATCGCATTTTCGCTAACAACAGAGTTGTCTTTGTCGCTTTGTGTAATGGAATTGTAATTGTATTGGGGTATAGCGTTTTGCCCGCGCACCGGACGGAGTGTGGAATTAATATTTTTACTTCCGCCGGTTCAAAAGTATTTGCATATAAATGCGTAATTAAAGAAATGAATTGTACATAGTTAATTGTAATTCTTTTTTTGGAAAGCAAGGGAGATTTAAAACAATACTTACGAGAGAGAATAGTACCTATAATATATTAAATTAACGTCACGCTTATATTTTGCAGTAGGGTTTGGCAGGGGGGTATAGTAAGGCCAAAGGTGTTTAAGGCCAAAACGGAGCATCTTCAGGAATATACGTATATAAACTGGGTAACTTCGTGGAGTTATCCAGTTTACTTGTTTCGTCAATGTTACAGATTATTATGAATTAAGCCGGTTTGACTCACGTTTGTTCTTTCGAGGTTAACAAAGTAAGTTAAGCCGGCTTAATTCATAATAATTTATTTATTTATATATTTAGTAGCACTTTCAATATAAACATTACACATCCAATAGATTAACAAGGACTGAACTGCCTCGTTGTCGTGTTGATTGCTAGTGTGACTACCGAACGGGAGATCCTGGGTTCAAATACCGGGTCGGGCATTATTTAATATTTCTTATTTAGATTTTCTAATAGTGGGTCGGAGTTTTGAAATGTGCCCGATGTATGGCAATAGTCTCACCCCCTGTGTCATAGTGGGACGTAAATGTAACTAGTGAAAAATGGGAGTGTACTACATTCCTCTGCTTACGTCTTCGGGGATTACAGACCGAACATACGTTATTTTTATAGATTTTAGTTTAATAGCCATCTGGTTAGTATAGCTGACAGTTCGATAGTTCGAGATCAGATGGTCGTTGGTGGAGAGGTCGCGAGATATTTTCTATGATTAATATTGAAATAGAGCAACGGAAATTACATTTCAAATAATGTGATATCGTATGGTAAATTAAATGGCTCTTAGTTGGTATTGCCAAACGATGAAGACCATTATGCTTATTTGTATTATCCGCCAACAAAATTCATAACCCACAATATAACGTGTTATGTGCGAATCCAATTTTACGTACAGTAGTACTAAAATGTGTGTATAACATAATGTACGAAACCCATTGATCAATGAAATTGTTATTTGCCGGGAGTTGGTGCCCGACGCCTAATCGCGCGCCACGCGTACCACTTGTAAAGAAGTTAGAATGTAATGGAGAATGTATTGTAACACCTGCTCTAAAGCTATTAATAAAGACAGTAGGATTACGAAGTCCGACTTAAAATTCATGTATCCAACACTATCATCACGAAGAGGTAGGCAGAGAAGTGTAGTACACTCCCATGTTTCACCAGTTACGTTTACGCCCCACTATGGAATAAATGGATAGCTTATTGACATGCATCGGGCACATATCCAGACTCCGAGCCACTAAAAGAAAATCTAAAAAAGAGATATTTTAAATAATGCCCGACCCGGTATTTGAACCCAGGATCTGCCGTTCACTAGTCACACTAGCAATCAACACGACAACGAGGCAGTCAAAGAGAAAGAGAGATGAAGAGAAATAGAAAGTAAAAACCAATATTTATCGATAAGAATTCTTCAAAATGATCTTGAAAAACAATGGCTCGATACCCAGCCACTTTCAATAAGCGAATAGACATAGGCAGGTAATGCAGTGCTTAAGAGGTGAATAATAAAGAAGCTTATATAACATCGATACTCACGATTCAACATTACAACTGATTAACGCTTGTTAGTGGTAGCACCCGTCTAATCAATACCCATTAATTACAGATTTAGCTGCATAAATTGAGATATTATCATCTAATTAAAGCTTAATTCAGACGTTAATAATATTACATGTAATTACAATTTTAATATGAATATGATATTGGCAATAAATGCGGGATGTGATATTGGGTATTAATGCGGGATGTGATTTGGTTTTGGTCAATAACAATAATTTATACACCGAACATTATTGCATTTTAATTTATATAATAAGTAAGTACTTATTATAATAAGTTAACCACTAAAAAATCTTTACAAGCATAGGCAGTAAATTTAGTGGAGGTAAAAGAAGATATAAGTTTAGTATTATTCTTTACTAATGATTGGTGACTTTAGTATTATTCTTTACTAATGATTGGTGACTATGCCAGGAGGGATTATACCGAAAGTAACACCTAAATTAAAACCTTAAAGCAGCAACAGCAACGTTCAAGTGAGTGAAAGTATGAGTGTGTGTGTGTGTAAAAGAAAGAGAGAGACAGTAAGAGGGAGAGAGAGACAGTAAGAGGGAGAGAGAGACAGTAAGAGGGAGAGGGAGAGAGTAAAACGGAAATAGAGAGAAAGAGAGAGAGAGTAAGTATATGTAAGTGGGGAGATAAGAACTTACCAACGACATCAAGCCGCAAGAAGATGCTCGTAGGTGGATGCGACGACACTTGGCACTCGTAGACACCAGCGTCGCGTTTCTGAACGAATCTGACTTTCAGCGTCCAGTCCTGAAACATAATGTAATGTAACAACACCGGAAGTGATTTTCATGTGATGTATTTACTACAACTGTAACATAGACCACATAATTGTTGTTGTTGTTGTAACATACCTTGTTGAATGAGATCGTGTTTATTCGAGAAGAGCAAGAGTACAGGTGTTACTACGTTCATAAAATCCAATGTCAAATACGTTATAGCCTCATTTATCTATTTTTAAAGAAAATGTCGTAATAAAAAAATAATGCGTCCCAATCCATACAAAGCAATTGAAATTTTTTAGCCTAAATAACAAAGGCCCTATGTACCTGGCATCTTGTAAATTATCTTTTCTTTGAAATGTAAGTTGTTACTTTGAAAAATACCACTTACATAGAAACCATATAAACGACAAAAGAACAGAAAATAGTTTTGTATAAGATAATTGACAATATAACGTAATGACTCAAGTAACTTCACGGCTCCGAAGCGGCAAAGCCTATATTCACGCTCATTGATCTAGGGATAGAGGCATTAAGTCGCACTAATAGGGGGATTATCGGGACTGCATACTGGGTATTGATTCATTTAAATTGTATCTTTTGTATTATAGAGGTTTAATTATGCTTTAGTAATGTAGGTATGTTTTTATGAATCTTAGTCGTTTTATGTCAGCAATCGACAGAGTAGTGGTCAACCGTGATTTGTTCTGGGTTCGATTCCTAGCCGTGTAGATATTGGATTTATTATGTTCGGAAGTCGATAAAAGATCAGATAGCGGACACAAGCAGACATAACCTATTCCCATTTGCAGCCGACCTAGAATGGGACTTTTACATACGGCTTTTAGTGTCAGTAACTTTGGTTAGAGTAATTTTATATAATATCATTGGTTTATATTCATTAGTAGAAGAATTACAGGAATATGTTTGTCAGTAACAGTAATCCAATAAGAATTTGTTAATAATGACTGCAATTAGTATTAGTATCTGTCCTATTCAAAATTGCTCACAGATGAATTGCTACACCTCAAGACTCAGAGGACTGTATTAGTATACAGAAGTAAACTGACACCAGCTTCTATATTACCAAGACATCAATTATTCTGATGACAATTCGTTTACCTTCCTTACACAGAGAAATTAAGATCGCTATCTTTTTTCTAAATTGTGCAACGAAGTTCCACCAATCTGCATAACTTGGCTTCATTTATTTAATTCTATAATTTCAGTTATACTAAATACTTGGCACTCAGTGCTCTCTGTCTAATCCTTAAGGGATCTGGCGTGTATATGTATGTATGTATAGATTTCCCCTGAGGGGTTTTTGCTCATAATTTATAGGCTCCTTTAAAGTTTTAATTTGAAATATAGATTTCCCTTTTGATATATTAAATACTGGCTGAAAATACTTTACTATCATGATTATAGCTGATTATAAAAATAATTGGACGTACCTCAGAATGCTGGAGATGAATCGCTTGAAACCTTTGATCAGAGCTGTAGGTGGTCAAGCCTACTGTTAACAGATGGTAATCTTTCCGCCGTATCCAGGACACCTGTAACAAAATAATAATAGTAATATATCAGGACTATTTCATTACCTACTTTGGCAAGTTTGAGATCGTTTACGTCCCAGTATGAGATAGGTGGTGAGTCTATTGCCACACACCGAGCACATATCCACACTTCGAGCCACTACAAGAAAACCTGAGTAAAATCATAACGCTCGGCCCATCAGCCCGGGTCAATGACCATTGCATTAACAGGCCAGTCATATATACATTAATTTGACTGACTTTATTTTACAGTCAGTAACATTCAACCAGATTGAAGAATGAGAAGGTTTCGAAGCTACATGGACGCTTATCCAACAATAAGGCACTTCTCTGCAAGGTGAAATAGCCACTGAAATGGCTACGTACGCCGAAAGTCATGTATTACGAGATTCAGTTACAAAACTTCAGATGTGAAGGCAATTCAAGTCGTTTATACAAAGCTGTTGGTTATGTAATACAAACATGCACGCTTTACTAATTACCTCAACGAACCCCCGTGGATGCAGGGTTGATGTCGCGGCGATAATGAGAGGATCGCACGAAGTGGTGATAAATTGAATTAATTAATTATACACCTCCCGTGTGTAGGGGCTATTAAACTACATACAAAACTAAATGAGTTACAGTTACGCTACTAAATAATAGATGTACTCGTACTGCTTTTTATTAATAGATTAATTTTGGTACTGTAGCAGCTGACGCGGTTCAGGTTAAAAAAGGACCAGTCATGTTAAGTTTACTAACTTCTCATGAATTACTTAACAAAGGTGAAAGATTTCAGGGAGGAAACTTTTGTCATTAGCGACAGATATGTGTCAGTTTCTAATTTTCGTAGCGTAGACAAAAATGTGAGTTCGCCATCAGGCCAGGCCACGATATACGCAGTAGCTGGCAGCGGTTGGATGCATCTAGCTGTATAGCCAGCTCAGTCACGGGCCATTGCCTACGCCCAGCAGTGATAGAATATAAACTGATAATGATGTTAGTGCTGAAAGACAAAAACGTCCTAAAGCAAGGCAAGAGCAATCTTTATTAGAGTCGCAGGTAGGAATGACACCTATAATATTATGTAGATGGGATGAAAGAAATTACTTAGGACAGTAACCAGTGGTAAGACTTAGTGGAAAATTTGTATGTATGTATTCGGTATTTGTTTGAGTAATCGCCAAATAACAAAAGTACGTTTTTGCAAAACTGACACCGTTCAAGATTTACCGTACCAATTGCAAGTTAAAATGAGCTCCAAAGACCCACTTAACCTTACGCGGAGCGTGAACTGTAATTTCTGAGGTGTAAAATAAGGGCATACAGTAATTAACCCAGGTAATCAAGTTTGCAGCCACACAAACCAATTCAAACCTTATTGTGTTCACGCTAAAGCACTATTTGCCAAATGCCACTCGATCAGAAGTCACACCGTTAAAAGAGCCGACGGTAAATTCTACTTGTTTTTCATAAACGCCCCTTTTGTAATAAGTAATGGACCATTAATGTTTTAGAGGCTCTATTGATGTATTTGGAACAATGAGCCGGTAATTAGGGTGTCTGGAGATGCAAACATGGGTCATTTGGACCCATTTGGGAAGGGTTAAGGGCTAATATAGGGTTATGGGACGCTGATTTGTGTAACATATTGTAATAGTTTATTTTTAACGATACTCGTAAATATTATGTAAATCCTTGCTTATGGTATCTAACTTTATATTACTTTATTTTACTCTGGAATATTTCGTGACTGTTTGTTTATATAAGTATAATAATAATATTTTTGGCACAGAATTGATTTACATATGTTTTTTCGTGATGGACTAACTAGTTTCGTTTTATTCGAGGTCCTTCTTCAATCAATTCAATCATTCATTCCATCAGTCTCCGTTGAGATCGGTCAAAGTTCATTAAATTAATAAAAACATTATTTATGTATGTATGTATAGTCCTTTTAATAAAGCTTTCTGTTACCATAATTATTGTTATTTTTAACCTTATTACCATAATTATTATCTCTTTTCCCTTCCCGGTGTTGGATGTTTATTCTCCTATTATAAAATCAAAGTTTAATGTAGTAGTAATTACTTACTTATTAATGAATAAAATGAAAATACTGAATAACTTCTAACGAAACTCGATTAGTATTGTCCAAATAATATGAATGAATACTAGATATCTGGCCTTTATCAAATATTGTATTAAGAGGTCTTTAGTTACGCCAAAGTAACAGAACTTGGTAACTTAGACTTTAATTAAGCTGGCCTGGTACCTGAGCGCCAAGTTTGTGGTACGTTCACAAATTAATTACGTTTCTCTTTCTATGGTTTCTGTATGAAAAAAAAAACTTTGAAAAGTAATCTTGGCACATTTTGATTTAATTGGTTTGGTTTTCTTATTACGTAGGAATAGAAAAAAAACCAGTGAAAGCCTGGTGGTTTAGAATTCAGCAATCCACTTTGGAGGTTCTTGGCTTAAATCTTAACAAGCACCTATTGAAAAGGCTATGTGCGTTATTTAGAACGTCACCTGCTTAGCAGTGAAGGAATATATAGTGAGGAAATCCGCAAACCTCAGAGTACTTCAGAATGTTCGTTAAGATGAGTGATGTAATATATCAACTCGCAAATGACTTATAGATTGTTCTCTTAACCCCGATAATTCTAAGTTTGAAAAACCATAGAATAATGATATATTATAGTCGACAACGAAGATGAGAATCAAGGTTTATATACTCTATTAGATTCTTGGTGCAAGATGTAGGAGTAGGGAGTCCCTGTAGGGAGTGACTTGGTTATCCTCAATATCTGAGAAAAGTTTAATTAATACTCTTTTGCCATACTCTTTATATAGGTGAACGGCGCATCTTTCCGTACATACTTGGTGTTGATGTTAATCAATCCCTATAATAAGGTGATTCAAGTTACAAGCGATTGCCACAAAGTCAAATTAAACATATTTCGAAATATTAAATAAATTGGACATTTGAATATTTTTCGATTTCATAGTGTAATTATTTTTATGCTCCTTTAAATGAGAGGTTTTTGTCCATAATTCCTACACTACGCATGCGGATTGGGGATCAATTTGGCATAATTATTTTACACTATTTTTCTAAGACTCGTTCATACAGGTAACGCAGTTCTTAATAATAATATAAATCTAATAATCAGTTAATCTATACAAAACGTAACGTCACGCCTGTAATCCCCGAAGAGGTAG
>DWDU01003111.1:0-11948 GCA_018245575.1 Jemadia suekentonmiller
GTGAAACGTGGGAATGTTCTACATTCCTCTGCCTACCTCTTCGGGGATTACAGGCGTGATGTTACGTTTTACGTTTTGGATTATTTGGGTATAAATATTTTATAAATATTGTATACTGAAATTATGAGTCCACTGCCAAACTAATTAAGTATTAAATTAAACCACAAAACAAAACGACTAATCATTTCATTTTTTAATAACAAAATTTATAATGACAGTAATATTATTTGCTTGCAACTCAAATATATATACGTTTTAAGTATATATTATTTTATGTGATATTACTCCGTGATACTGAACAAATACTTGTACTCTTCATACAAGTACCTACTTGTCCCGGGTGGGAACTAACTCCGCGAAAACCTGAAAAGTAGTCAGGTTTCCCAACTATTGGATCAACAGGCTAATTATTTATCTGTTGGAATTATGTTAAGCGTTCGTAATTATTATTGAATAGAATATTATTACACATACATAAGTATACAAATCGTTCTTACAGTTTCATAGTGGAAATGTTTAAGGTAGATTAAATGAAAGTGTGTTGTCTTTACCGTTCATAGACAAAATGAAGGGCTCAGAAAAAGCTGATCATGTTTTATGTTTGGAATATTCAGTGACCCATCAAACGTCGACTGCTAAGGTCGGAGGTTAAAGTTTCACGGAGGTTTCTCCAAGCTGATAGGGTTACCAGGTGGAACATAGGTATCGAGATTTTTCGATATTGGAACGAATTTGGAAATAGTTTCCGCCGCCGATAAAAATGATCAAGGAGTCAGTTAAATATTGTGTGGTTAATATTTCACACAAGTTGCTTTTCCTCTACAACCCTCAATTATTAAGGAAAACATTATTATTAAATTATTTGTAACTCAACAATCTATTCCATTTAGTTTAATACACTTCAAATATTATAAGAATAACATGGAAATTACAATAACATAGATTTATATATGGGATGTTAAAAGGAAATGTCCGATCTATTTAGACAAAGTTGGCAACCCTAAGCCACAGCGGGCGTCAACAATAGATTATCATTAACAGTATCCATCGACGTGATTGGGTCATAATGGAGATTTCTAAACATTTCCACGCGTTAATTTCTTTGACAATAACTGTTCAATTAATTGAACAATTCAGTGCATTGTTCAGTTGCGTTATATTTATGTAGGTTGTGATCAAAACATTCTGTTGTGAATACGGTACGCGATCTGATATTGTTTTCTCCCGACGTGTTTTTGTCTGTCATCGTGTTGAATGGAAGGAATTTTTAAATGATAAATATCCACGAGTCCGTATACTGTTCAGATTGTTGCGATCGGTCAGGTTAATAATGCATCGCTTTAAATACAAATTAAGGCAAAATGGGTTTTATGTAGGTACACAAAACGCATGTTTGTTTGCCTCTAAAAGTTACATTCCTTTTTGTTTAATAATTGCCATTTATGAGTACTAGCGGAACCTTAAAACTGTCTTTGGATACGTAAAAAATACCTAACATCACGTTTGCATTCCCCGAAGAAGTAGGCAGAGTATTGTAGTGCACTCACACATTTCACCAGTTAAGTTTAAATATTGTATATTGTGTTGTTGTGATTGCTAGTAACATCCATTCGTATTCATACATTATTGTAAACAATATTTTCTTCATGACCAGTCATTGGAGAAAATATCACAGGGGTGTGACCGAAACAGAATAAATGACTGTAGTTGAACTATAAACAAAGTAAGTGATTAATGTTCGTAACGTAATGGGTAGAGTTATATCGCAATTCTGTCAATAATTATGTCGCTTTAGGATAAGGTTGAACGGAACCCGTTCAGTGCGGTCGTAAATTAATAAGAATGTAAGCTCGATTCCTATTTAATTCTAAATGGTTCCGTGTAAAAATATATATTTTTAATATAAACGTAACATCACGCCTGTAATTCCCGAAGAGGTAGATATTTTTAATATAATTAAGAACAAGGGTGCATTGTGGACTAGAATATTTTATTTATTGTTGTGTAACACCTTAAAACTAAGAGGACAAAGTCGTACTTAATGCCTAATGACATTCTCTCCTAGTCAACCCTGGGCGATGGGCAGAATGTGTGGTAGTCATCTAACTCCAATAGCATACATACACACATAAATATATATACATATACAAATTAATTTAAAGTTAAAATTTTAGTGCTATAACTCAAAATCTGTAAACCGAAGTAGCTCTAGAAAAGTTATAATAGCCTTAAGCGGATAAACAATCGGTGGAGCATGAGTACCTAAAGTCTTTAAACTAGAATGTTTCTTGCCCAAGTACATGGTTCAGATGATCTCTTACCGAAAGAAAATGTCATGACGGAGATTGCTTACAGTAGAATCGGCGGAGAATCAGGCTTAATAGAGAAGTCCTGTTGAAATTCCAATAAACTTTCTGACGAGTTGTTTCAAATAACAAATTCTCAAGGAAACATATTTTTTTAAAATATGCATCTATGATCAAAAATTTAATTTCAATTATACTTTGTAATATGGTACAAACTGTAGGACAAAAATGAAATGTGATTTAGAACAAGAAAATCAAACAAAATCTTTGCTTCCGATCAACTTGATACAATTAACATTCAAACTGAACCCCAAATTAATGAGCGTGACATTTAACCAAAATACATAAATAAAATCGAAAAATAAACAAGAAAAATAAATGAACTCGATACAGTTTTATAAAGTTAAACGATTAATCGCCCGACACCTTGCCGTAAATTAAACATGTCAATTTAAGACGAAATTTATACACTCGAAATGGGTAATGTAATTACTGTTTTATGTATCTGGGTCACGTGCTTATTGTCTTTTTCGCTTTTCATCTACCTTGATATTTGAGTCCCTACCGAGAAGTAATCTCGCTGAGTTATGCAAGGCATGCCACGAGTTAATGGTTTTTAAACAACGCTTGCAACTTTCTTTACCTACTTATTTTACCTTTTTATATATACACATGTACATACATATATAAATACATATATATCTTTAGTTCAAATCCCTTCCATACGTATGTGTAGGGCGGAAATACCATCAGTCTTTGGAGGTCTACTGCTAGACATAGGCCTCTACTAATGGGCGCCGCTTCTCCCAAGCCAGAGCCTTCCGAATTCAGCAGTACCACGCTGTCTTCTTCAAGTCGTCAGACCACCTAGTAGAAAAGGGGCATACGTTCTTTTTACCAAGACGCGGCACTCACTTGCTGAAAAAGAAACCTGAAGTACCCGACCCGAGATTGGAACCCAGGACCTCAGAGCAGTCGCGTATGCAACCACTAGACCAACGAAGTAGGTCATAATCGTTACATATTATATAACAATGATATTAAACGAATATAATCAATCTTCTCCGAAGCTACTGACAAACAAGACGAATTTACATTATATCCGTGACGTACGGTATGCGGTTAGCACTCGCGAGAAAAGAACTACGTAGACCAGCAGTGCGATGTTTACACGGTTTAATGTTTGGCAAATTTCAGCAAACATTGTTAATGAGTTTGAGAGAGAAAAAAACATCGAATGATCAGCAACGACGCTTGCACCATCTATTTCTGATGTAAACCGAATGCCATTGCCAGGGAAGCGCAGATTGCGTAAGGCACGTATTATGAATGAGGTAGGTATGGGTATTTTTGGGTTGTCTATATTATAAGATGACTCATCTATTTTCGCGCTGCACACATTTGGCTGTAAGTGTGACGTTTTGACGTCATTCCTCAGAGGAAGTGGCGATCCAGTCTCATTCTGTCACGCTGTGGTAATAAGGCGAAATGTATGCTCTGTTAGCTAGCTATATTGCGTAAGGTATGAACTATGCTGATTGCTGATATTATTAATGTTTAAGATTTGGATATTTATTTATTTGTTCCTCCAAATAATATCTATTATTTGGAGGAACAAATAAATAAATTACATAAAACTGACAAAAAAAGTCATAATGTTTTCTTTGTCTTAAAACATTTCAATAAACATAAGTGTATTTTCTACTCATTTTCACATCTACATCTTTTAAGCATTATTAATATTAATATTACTTATTTAGGACCTTGTCGTAATATATTAACCTTTAATGTGATAAAAATAATAAACGAACCGAATTTAAGTACGTACATTCGAGTAAAGCATTGAATACGACAGTTCAAATGCTTGAGGTTCTAAAATGGGTGTGATATATATGTATCAGACCCTATCAGAACCCAAAGCCTTTAAACTAAACATGTGAAAGTCAAAAAAGTAACGCAGCCGTGAGGAGCGTGATCCGCGCTGCATCAGATCGCGGTTCGTTGACTGACGCCTTGTGACTTGTGACTGTCTCACAATGAGCCGTAACAAGCCTCGACACGTCATTACGGTGCGCTCTGATCAATATGTCAATGTTTTGTAGCGAGAGACGCTTTCGCGATAAATCTACTGGTAGTGGAGATGACTGTAATAAAAATTGTACAGTGATAATTGTGAACAAAGCATAGAGATATGTTAGGGAGGGCAACAGAATGACAGATAAAAGAATGGCATAACAGGTATTCAAAATGAATGGTGATGAATGTAGCAGGCGTAATTAACTCATCAGTGTATTCCAGATAGGTCATTAATTGCTAAGTGAAGAGTGATTAAGAAATGTCCGAAAGTACGCTGCGTCTATGATTGTAGGAGAAGCATGTTCTATCTGTAAAGAAATTCCGAATATCCTATAGCAATAAATGTGTTATTTTCTAAGCTAATCTTCTTTAACTATAATATAGGACTTTACAGGAAAATAAAAAAACTATTTTTAACACTGCCGACTGTGACCTTATTAACAATTTGCCAATCTGTCAATCTATTTGATTGGTTGAGTATATTAAAATAATTACTCGATATGTACCTACATTGTAAGATACAATTAATATTTAGCTTATTATAATAATATCGTGTGTTCTTTAACATTTACGTTCATGATAATTAATCTAACATGCGTAGGTATATACAATAACAGGGTTATTTATAATTGCAAGATGAGCTCACGAAGTGCGTGGGCGTTTACACCCCTTTAGCACCGAATGTACTTATGTAGAGTTGATAATCGTGTGATTTAACCCGAACGTTACTGTTATATAGTAGAGTAACATTTCGACTTTTACCATTTCGTGTACTCTACAGTTTATTACGTTGTTATTACTGTAAAGAGAGTCGAATCTACAGCGTCGTGATGGTCATCTGTGATTAGTTGTTATTTAGTTTATATATTTTTTTTTGAAGCCGCGTCAAAAAATGTAACGTGATTAATTTCGCTACGCATTATTTCAGTATTTCTTAAAGCAAAATTCACGTTGAGTTATAAAATAGAATTTAGTATTAAATATTTTTGAAATTAAGTATTTTTGGGAGGCAGCTGTGCTGAACTTTATCCCTCCATCGCACTGGCCTTTATAATGTCCTTAAATAACCTGTCCTTAAATAACACAAAAATAAAGTATTTTTGCATTATTTAAGGGAACTTGTACCATTTCAAAACAACTCTATTTAAATCAAGTTAAATTTATTGCTAAGGCAGTGACAGCCTAGTGGTTTGAAATTCTCACTTCGGGGGCCCGGGTTCAAATCCTAGCGCGCACCTCTTTACTAAATGTGAGTTTTGAGATTAAATATTACTTGCTATAATGGTGAAGGAAAACATCATGAGGAAACCTGCACAAATCAGAGTTTAAAGAAATGTTCTCTAAGTAGTATAAAGCCTGCGAACCCGCACTTGGCCAGCGTGGCAGAATATGGCCTTAACCCTCCCATTCTGAGAGGAGACCCATGTTCCAAGAGTGGAACAAAAATTGAGATAAAATGAAATTGCTATTTAAACCTCGCAACATCAAATCTCATTAGGCAGATGACTAGGAGTAAAAGTACAGGCCGCAGAAAGTGAGAGCGAATGAGAAATAAGAATAAGAAGTTTTACTGCTGTAAGTCTTCGTTCTTGTTACGACGTCTGTTTCAGGTGGATTTCATACACCGCAGTAAAAGTTGTCGCCCTACACACTAATGTCCTGTGGTATTTAACGTGAATTACATATCGAACGCAATGTAGGATGTGAAACGAATACTAGCTTGTCTATGAAAACTGAGTTCTGAGCTATTAAACTGACACTGATTCAGCCTCTGGTCTAGTACAGATGAGTTTCTAGCCATTAAAACATCTCAAGGAGAGCGAGTATCAAGAAAATAGTCGCAATATCCACAAAACGGTATCAAAACACACTGCAATGTTTATACACGGCGAATGTTTGAGAGACTGCCAAGTTTTTTGGGTCATGACCAGTTCATTCGGTTAAGTATAACTAAAGGTTTAACGTTCGTAAACCGTCCGGTGCTTCGACGGTCGCGTTTGTTTGTGATGGACCCGCTCGGTGCGTCCCGCTGTTGGTCTCTCGGTGGGAGAGCCTTTTGAAATTCACACGTACTTGTAGGTGAGACGTGCGCCGGAAAAAAATTGGAGGTTGAAGAGAAAGGAAAAGGTCGTCGCCCTTTGATGTGGGCGCCCTTTGATTTGAATTTTTTCGTTTCTCTTCAAAGCGTATCCTTGGGTAGGGAGTCTTTAATATTAACATACGATATATGTGGTCCTTTTAAATGTTACAATTTATCTGTATAATATAATGTATTTAAATTAGATTTATACTCGCTAAGGAAACCATTATTTCAATTTTAAAAAATGCCACGTCAATAAAAGTAGAGAAGGAAGGTTATGACGGATAAAAGGTAAAAATATAAGCAGTTAATTTGAATTTTCATTCAACACACATACTACGTATTCAGTTATGTATCCTGGAGACAAGAGGGCGTGGTCGGTTGGATACAATTGTGGACGGAATTTGGTCTAAATTAAGATAGCAATACTTTAATTAGTCAATATATTTGGATAGGTACCAACTTGGTCCTTATTTTTCGTAAGTGGTTTTGGAGGGATATGTAGATTTTAAAGAACGATTGAACGCACATAATAAACATGATAGATGTATGTTTTTTTAAGAAGAACTTGTGCTCTGTCACCCCCGACCTAAATGCCCTGTATTGGGTGTAAGGACGTAACCCCCTCAGGGGATATCTGCGTCAGGCACTTGGTTGAAACCGGCTGATGATGGTATGATAATAATGAAACGTAATTATTATAGTAAATATTTAAAGTAGGTAAGTAATCATGCTTAAATACACATCCTTCATGTTTCAATGTTCAGCTGAACTAATATGTTAATCAGTGAATTTAGTTATCTGTTCCGGATTTCAAAATGTGTATATTTGCATAAAATATCAGGAGAGCTTACATGTAGTATGTTTACCTTGGAACGAACTAAACAATAATTATCCAAGACAATAGATTGAAGGAGAATCAATGAGTGAACATTTCCAATGAAATGTCGTCATAGCCAGCCATGATTAGAAATAAATTATATCAAGTAATTTTTTGCAGCGTTCAACACGCTCAATTTGTTGGTCTGTATTGTAGGCGAACGTACCGCGCTCTGAGTACCGACGTGTGGGCCGCCATCTGTTTTTGGGGTTCCATAACGAAATACTATTCAATATTCTTATATGTGATGATGAATGATACATGATACATGATAAATATAACTGCATTTTCACCCTTATAGGGCAAAGGTGTGTAACTAATAAATCAGAGTAATGAAATATCGGTTTTTCAGCAACCAACAATATACGAATAATAATACCAGTACGGAACCTCTAGATCACGATATAGTTTAGCACTTGGCAGTATTTTTAATAAATATCCAAAGAGAAAAAAACAGTATGACTAATTACATCACGCTTGTGATCAATCAATTAGGCGCGAGATAAAAAGTTCAATTCGTGTCATACACGGGTATTACAAAGCGACGAAATGTATGCCTTGGCTGTGCTGAGTGGTTCTTGAGTAAACTTTTTTTGTGAAGCTAAAATGCCGCATGAACGAAATGTCATTTAACATAGGGCATATTTTAAAATTACTATGGTGATTGAATTGTCTGTCCTGTTAGTCGTGTTGGTTGCGAACGCGACTGCCGATCGGATGTTCCTGGGTTCATATCCCGGATCCCTCAAAACAGATGGATGGAAAAAATTTCACCCATTGTAGCTATTATTTCATTAAACTTACTCATGTTACTTAAAATAGAGGCTATGAATTATTTCAAATATATATTATACAATATAGAGTGGCTTTACAAGAGACGCAAAAAGCTTCGTTACGGTTAATAATAAGGTTATATGTTTGACAGGATCAATTTCTAGTTAAAAGTGTATCGTATTTAGATTAACGTTCAAGTACGATCTTATTAACCACCTGTAATACTCGTGTAAAAAAAATCATAGTATTCTCATTTTCAATTAGCCTGAAAAGCGCATAAATGCTAGGTGAAGCCAAATATGGCGGTCTGTTCATATTTTGATTCACCATTGAACAAAACAAATAGTGGTTCATAATCTTATTAACTCAGATAACACTTGTAATTTTGAATTTATGAATGTTTTGCGATCACTTTTGACGTAGGCTATGCTGACTTTCAAGTGCTCGATAATAGATGGCGCCACAGGTATACTTAGTTCAGCGTTTCTTAACCTTTTTGAGCCCGCGGTCCCCTAGAATATCAACCAAAATTTCAAGGACCCGTTAATAAAACACACATCAATAAATTTAGGACAATTCATTTTAGTACCGAAAATAATTACATTAAAAAAAATTTAAAATACTGTACTCTACTAATGTGAAGTTGGAATTAGCTATTTACAATCTTTTGCCACTCTAAATTAGTAATGTTTGGGTGAGTGTCAATTGGTCAGTTCTTGTTCGGATCCTGCTTGCTGATGCGCGCTCGTCTGCTAATTAAACGTAACGATTACGAAACTTGACTGGCATTTATTTATCAATTCAAATAGTTAGTCCATAGATAAGCCGACAGACCCCCATACACATACTCGCGGACGCCCAGGGCTCCGCGGAACACAGGTTAAGAAACACTGACATAGTTTAAAACATGCAAGTAAAACGTGCCCGCTATCTAGTTTTCTGTTATATGATCCTTTGACGAAATATTTGGCTTACAAAGCGTCACAAAGAATCGACAGATTGACACCCTATTCAATAATTGGACGTAAACGTAACTGGTGAAACATGGGAGTGTACTACGCTCCTCTGCCTACCTCTTCGGGGATTACAGGCGGGAAGTTACGTATAACTCGTTATTATTTGTAAACAGTTTTCAAACTTATCAACAGGTCATTACAACAAAGAATATATTGTTAGACTTAATTAAAATATAGCTGTTTCTTTTAGGCTGTTTCGACATTGTCTTCGTTCGACGTTGACTATATCCAGTTTCAAAGATAAGGAATTTACTACATTAAATGGGAACCATTTAAGAACTCTTAATAACTACAAATATATAACCTTAAATATCAAGTAATATCCAAATACGTAAGCCCCTTAGATAAATAATTAATTAAACAAAAATTGTCATACACTAACAAAATACAATTTGTAAAGAAAATAATCTCTATCTCTTTGTCATATTTTCTTTTAACGAAAAGCCATGTTACCGCAATAACAAGTAATGAATAACAAGTAATGGTAATTCTATTAAAGTACATATGAATGGTAGTGACCGAGTGATTTCTCTGACGTCTGTCGGAGTAACAAATTCATGGTGTCCAACGTAATTTACACATAAGAACTGATTCCACGATGCATCATCGCAATCAGAATTTAGAATTTCAATTTTCATTTAACACTTTATTTGTTATCTTGTTATGATTGTAATAAACACAGCAAACAAGTATGACGCCAGCTGTTGTTAAGTGGTCATTGCGATTATCGGATATCATTAACGTAATGTCACGTTGTGTTTACGTCCCACCATAGAATAGGGGCTAGGGGGTAAGTTTTACAGAACATTAGGGGAAACTTAACGTGCAGATTTCCTGAAGAATTTCTTTTTTCGCCATCACAGTGATCAAAATTCAATCTGTATAGCGCACATAATTTTTTACAGCCAGAAAAAAAAACTCCTTACACAATTATGTCGAAAAAGGTTATTATAACAATGTTTCTTTATCTTTATTGAGCAAAAATTTCTCTATTACAATATTATGTTACATTTATAACTGTAAGTACAAATATTTATTAATGCTCTGTATCTACGCCTACGTGCGATATGAATCAAAAGGTCACGAATGAAATAAGAGCAATCTCTAAAGCCCAATGAATCCTTTGACATTTAGAATCTCGGCATTCGAATTCAAACTAGATATCGCTATTCATTACTAAATAAGGTTCTATTTTATTTTACGATAGTATAAAGCTCAGTTGTTTAATAGTTATGATATATCATGGGCTTTTTACTTTTTTATGGACATAACTCGTCCTTCGTCTAGGATATAGACCGATTGAGGCCAATTCTTACTCATCAAAGCACTACCATCGACAAACCTTTTATCGCTCCGCTGTTAAATGCAGATCTACCCCCACAATAAGAAAGGTTAAGGCCATAGTCTGCCACGCTTGTCTAGTTAGGTTTAACAGACTTCAAACAGAGTTCTGCGGCGCGCGGACTTCACGGCTAAACGCCCGTGCCTTGTACGTAAACACATCTTAAATCGTGTCACTGGCATTAAATATATTTGCGTAG
Organism: Jemadia suekentonmiller; assembly: GCA_018245575.1. Taxonomy (NCBI): domain Eukaryota; kingdom Metazoa; phylum Arthropoda; class Insecta; order Lepidoptera; family Hesperiidae; genus Jemadia; species Jemadia suekentonmiller. The sequence continues at coordinate 10,674 of DWDU01003111.1, forward strand.
CCGCATTCCGGCTAGCTGATGCGAAAGTAATTTCAGTTACATGGAATGTTTGAAAATTAAGCGTGCGCCGCCCGTTTCTATGACATGTGATTGTACACTGTGACGTCACGAGCTATTTCGGCGCCGACGTTTATGTTTTATGCACCATGTTTACAAATTTCGCATCTATTTATAGAACTATAAATTACACTATCGCGTCATACGTCTGTGTAGGTTATCGGAACAATGCGGAATTTTCAATATATTTGAATGTCGTAGGAGTAAGGATACTGTTGAGTTTTTCTGAATTGAAGTTCTTAGTAGGAGCTCGAAATCTGGATTTGTTTGCGGTGTATCGCCCGGTGTAATGAACGAGCTCACCTATTCCATGGTAGGATGTACATTACAGGTGAATTTTGAAAGCTTTTAACTTGGTAACTAAATATTAGATGACATGATATCTGAACCGTGGCCAAGTCTAATAATGTACCTGTAGACTTTTGGTTGTGAGGCGGCTGGTTAATTATATCGCCACGATTTCCATAACTCTGAAGACACTTTTCAATCTTGCATCATGTAGCGCACACCGATATTATGTTGCACAAACAGATTTGTCACAGCGATATTAATAAAATACATGTTAATGAGTTGTCATTTTTTGATTTTAGAACGATCTATTTAATTATTTATCATAATTAATTGAATATTGATAACAGCTTGATTAAAAGAATGAATTTTTACGAACTAACACCACATACATATAACTATCTGAAAAAGTGCATTACATATTTAGGTTCCGTTTGATTTTCAGTACTCTACTAATACCGGGCAATTATTTTACATTCATGAGAACGTATAGAATAAACGTATCACAATAAATTCTTAAGAGCGTATAAAAATACATTTTTAGTAAGATACAGTAGTGATTTAAAAATGAATATTTCCATTTTTCCATCATCCACTGTTTTACGAGTCGCGAAATTCCGAGAACTGCGCTGCAGTGACTTCGAAGCGCGGTATTCCTGGAAAATTTAATATTATATTTCTTGGGGTTCTTTCGCGTAGCTCTTTTAAAGACTTGTTACGCGAAAGGGAGGAGTAGAGAGCGACCTATTTAAAAACATCTGGGTGATTTATATAATATCTATAAAAAATATATTTAATAAAACGTAAACGTAAAAATGTATCATCATGCCTATTATCCCCGAAGAGGTGGGCAGAGAAATGTAGAACACTCCCACGTTTCACCAGTTACGTTAACGTCCCACTATGGAATAGGTGGTGAGCCTATTGCCA
>DWDU01003112.1:0-11947 GCA_018245575.1 Jemadia suekentonmiller
GTTGGTTGCAAGCGCGACTGCCGATCAAGAGGTACTGGGTTCGATTCCGGGTCGGGCACTAGGCGTGATTTTACGTTTAAATAAGTTAATTTATTGATGAAAGATGTAAGGCAATAGACGAACGTAGAGCGCACAAAGCGGAGCAGTTTATTAAATAATTCCCTTGTTTTTCTCTTTTATTCAGTTGGCGTTGTTATCATTTGTCGTATTCAATTCCGAAATTCATGATCAGTATTAATTAGATTTCTCAAATTGAATATGACTCCGCTTAATGGGATTATGAACGCGCGAACAGACAACGAGGATGAACCCTTTCATAGATTTCCGTTAATTACAACTGGATTTTAATACGAATATCCATACAAATTGGATACGATTAAGAGCAACGATAATTGCTTCATAGAACGAAAAAAATCAAGTCAATTCGTATGAAGATCGGTCGCCCCCTTATATTTAGAAGTAAATAATAAATTTAGGTTTAGTACCTACGTAACATCACGCCTGTAATGCCCGAAGAGGTAGGCAGAGAAACATGGGAGTGTACTAAATTTCCACCTTTATAATATGAAAATGCTATTCTTAAAATACTGACTGCCTCATCGTTCGAGTCGAGCGATTGCTGTGCGAGAGGTTCAATACAGGTTTGGGGACTATAGGGATATTCTAGTTGAAATTTTCTAGTGAAAAATTCTAATCACTTCGCCACTCGCAGTTATAAAACTATTATACAACATTACTAGACGTTAACAAGGTTCGGATGGAATAGAAGGATAGGGTAGAAGAAGCTTTACGAGATCCTTAGCAGGTTATATTTTAAAAACACTTTATTATTTGAACAGAACTTGGTTTTATAATTAAATGAATTAAATGCTCCTTAATAAATAGTGCATCCAACGAATTGCCTACAGGTAGGTACGTCAAATAAATAACAATAAAAAAGTAACGTAATGTAAATGAAAAATAATTTCAGCAAAAGATATACGGGACGCAGAAAATTGCATTAACACAGGGAAGCAATATTGGTACAGAAACGTGCGCGCGAAACAAACATGAATAGAATTTTGTTGCTATATTCGATAGTCTAAACAAAGGAACAATCCACGATCGAACGGCTTGATACTTGTATGAGCACAGTCCATTCATCCCTAAATTAAGAACAGTAGCCATCCCCGGAACTGAAACACAAATGGATTCCAATCAAAACATTGGCAACATACAAATGCTTACAATACAGAGTATAAACTTCCCTTTCTGCAATCTGCTCAATAATATGAAAATTTATTTATATGATCATTTATTATTAAACAAAACTGCGGCTAATTCCAAATGTGCACGCAATATACAGTGCACATATTATCAAATTAGTTTTAAAATTATTAGAGTAAACTAATCGCGATTTTTAAACGTATTAAAATTATTCAGTCTGTATAATTTAAAACAAAATTTTGCTTCAATTAGTTTATAATTATAGTGTCAAACCTAATGAAATAGACGTTCATAATTTAGATCTCGATTTCCTTTAAATTCTTTCATATTTCTCGTGACAACCCTAATAAGGTAGACATAATTTTGTTTTCAATAGCAAATCCATCTTTGCAGGTTCTATTGACGAATGATGACACCCAAACGGTATGTTATTTATTTTGTACCAATTCTCCGCAAGTGCTCTATTAATAATTATAATCCCTACGTCAATATGTATTTGTCCGGAAACGTCTGTCCTATCAAATAAATGTTGACATTAGCTCTAATACGAAGCGTGGGCTGTCAATTGAGAGGGAACGAGTTCTGATTAGGAGACGAAACTTTTGCCATTTTAAAACATTCAGCAAACACCGTAGACATGAGATTGATATTTTATTCCGCTGTTTGCTTTATTTTTTTGTCCACTTACACGATATATATGCATAATAATGATAGCCAATCAAATGTGCTGTTTAGCGCGGCTTCCTAAACAGAGAAACGCACAAGTTAATGATCATCTACTATCATACAAACACACGCACTTGATGTTACTTTACTTTACATGCGTATATACAAACACGTCCCGGTTATAAGCACATCGTGGCCTTATTTTATAGGTAATTAATTCGGCAGAAATGAGAATGCAGTACATACATCCATAGAACTAATATCGGAATAGAAATGCCGAATACACGTCCACGCGCTATAAGCGATTTTCTAAATGATCAGTTCGGTATATAAACTAGTCGCACTCTTATGTGTCACCCTCACTGAGGCTATAACGGATTCATAATACCTAGTTAACAATCATTTAGTCTGCTTTCTACTAGACCTCGTTGAAGTTTAATTCTGAAATATACTGAAACATTATCAATTAAAGCCTTTTTTTTGTCTGCTGATCGAGAGAGCCCGGGTTTAATCCCCGAAACGGGTACTATAAGGTTTTTTTTTTAAATTGAAATTCCCAGAAGTAGCGTTGAATATGTTTGTTCACCACCTATTTCGTTATAAATTATTTACATATAATTATCGATATTCGTCCGATTGGACGTATAAAGTGCCTTGCGAAGATACAGGCGTTTTGTGAAGATCTTTTTTAATATTTTCTGAAAACAAATGTGAGACAGGCCGCTCGTTAACATTCATTTATCCATTCGTTCTTTTGTGCTTTGGTACTTTCGTTCGTTCAAAACTATATAACTTGATATATAATGGCGACAGTTGACCAAAACTGAAATATAATATTTTTTTAAATAGCAGATATACTCGTAAATATGTCCACCTGTGAATTTTCCATTGTAAAATTTCGATAGTGAAAATAATACAACCGAAGACATTTCTAGCAATCTCATTGTCTACACGTAATCCATTGACTGTATTTCATTTCGTACACTACGCACTCCATAGACGGCGTCCATTAGCAGGTATTGTCGAAATTTGTCGGAATTTATAACGCAATAGGAATTAATTGCATTTGCGCATATTTTGAACATGTGTCCACATTGTCAATTTTAGCGCGTGTTTATTCTTTTACATTTTCGTCTTTTAAAGGGAAAGGGTAATAAAATGGAAAATGATAGTACCAAAGAAATATGAATCTTACATTTAAATCAATTTTAAACTTAATCTTTCATATCAAATCAATAAAAATCGAACTACTTCAAAGATATACATGTGTATATACATATGTATGTACATATACATATGTATGTACATATATATGCAAGTTCACTCGGGATTATATCCTTCACGATTTTATCTAAAGATATTTGACGCAACAATAGTCTAATATCTCACCTGTAATCCCCGTAAAGGTAGGCTGAGGAGTGTAGTACACTCTCACGTTTCACCAGTTACGTTCATGGCCTACTATGGAGGACAGGTTGAGCCTAATGCTATCACCGGGAACAAATCCATATTCCGAGCCAGTGAAAACTTTTAAGTATTATGGAAATTCTAAATTACAAAAATCAAATAGTACCCGAACTGAGATTTGAATCCAGAACCTCTCGATCGGCAGTCGCAATCGTAACCACTCGCCCAAATAGATCGTTTGGGGTGTTTATTATTAAATTACACATAATTTAATAGCAAAGGTCAATGTCAAAGGCATGCCTGGGTTCGAACCCAGGACAACAACAATGTATAGCATTAAGCACACAGTAGTATTTTATCTAATGTGCTCCAACTGATCGAGGCAGGAATAAAAATGAAGTCTCTAACGTGCTTATTTTAGTTTTAACGTCATTTGAAGAACGGGAACATTGTTGCATTTATTACGCTTTCCAAAAGTTGTTTGTATGAAAATATAATTAAACGTGTATTTTACGAGGAAAATTAAAATATATTAAAACGAAACGCGTTAATCATATACCAACGTGACAAACGTAACCACATGCCACCACGCCTTCAATCCCCAAAGAGGTAGGCAGAGTGTAGTACAGTCCAACGTTTCACCAGTTACGTTTACGTCCCATTGTGGAATACGTGGTGTGTCTATTGCCATACACCGGGCACATATCCAGACCCCGAGCTACTAGTAGAAAATCTAAGTTAGAAAAATCCAACAGTAGATTCCAACATGATATTCCCAAAATATTATATGCACACATATACAAGTATGTAGATATATTGTATTCAAAGTTTACTTTTCAACTGTGTTTCAACGCTAAGTAAATACGTGTGCGACTGATTTTCTTCCTGACTTGCGAGGCATCATAGCATCTTATTCGGTAGGTTAAAGAGCATAAATTTATTTACAATGACGGTCTGTCCCGCAAAAAGTTCCGGGTTCGATTGCCTACTCGTCAACTGATCCAACTATGCAAGGTTTGCGTGTGTGTATCTACATTGATTATGACACGATCTTTGCATATGATTATGTCATCGTCATCAGCATCAGTCTGTCTCAGTCCACAGCTGGGCATAAGCTACCTCCAAACAGCGCCACTCGCGTCCTTATAACTATTTATTTGATTATGGGCAAAAATCTCCTCTAGGAAAGACGCAGAGAAAAATGCGCCATTCTCTATTAACATTTCCTTTACATATGTTATGTCTCCATCGTTAGTGAACTTCAATCCAACGTGCATTACACTGTCCTAGGAAGAACCGTTTCATTTTTGTCTTCATTTTTTTTATACATTTTTTTTTTTAATATTATTAACCAATGAATATTTCTCAAAGTTACAAAATGTTATGATTAACGTAGCTTTTACATTTAATTCTTCAACGCTTCTATAGCCAGCCTCGGATAGAACAAATACTAAGAATTAGTAACGGCAAGTATCTCTATAATAACTTGTACTAACCGGACCGATACATATGGATTCCTAGACATACTGCTCAATTTAGGTAGCAGACATATATGGGCAGTAGGGGCCACTTCTGAGCCCTGGCTGCTCGAGAACATCTCTCATCGGAAAAATAAATATTTATTATGCATGGGGAACAGATATTATGTACTATATAGGAGAAAAGCGCCGAAACTATGCGACAAATGTACTGCAGAGCGCTATGTATTTGGATGCGTCAAATACTTTGTCAGGTGTTGCGTCAGAGGCAACGATGTTGGGCCCTTAGGTGTACGAGACTAGCGTAGCGCAATATAATATTTACAAACTAGTCTACCATCACCACTGACACAGCGCCAAGTTGGACAGACCGCTCAAAGGAGTAATTATGACAGTTACCAGAATGTTTACTAGCCGTAATGTGTCGACCGTTAAGAATGGTCTAACCATTTTATTCGCCCGTTATGAACAAAGCACTGAGGTATAGAAAAATTAAGTTCATTTCGTGATCTACTACAGTCGTAGACGTTGTGTACACGTAGAGTTCGTTGTAACTCGACAAAGACATGATGCGTCTGTACTCGGAGCTTGCAAACCAAAACAAAACGCACGCACCACTGTTTAATAGCAATCGAACAAAAATACACACAGCCACGAAGCGTTAGTACACCAGCAATGAATGAGTCTAGCCAGAATCACAATTGATGTATATTTATATAACGTTCACATTTCTATGTGAATATTTTATCATGCGCCAGATTCCGGTTGTTGAATAGAACGCCAGCAACGTTACACATTTATTTGCATGACATATCGCCCGCTTCACGGCCGCAATCCATTTGCGTTGAGAAATATCAGCCAGCCGTACAATATTATTTCGCCTCGTGTAAAGTTATTGATGTGTCTCCTGCATTTTGTTTGCCGCTCCCGTCTCGCAGCGAACGCGAAGAGTTATGTAGGTATATGTGTTGTAAACGTTGAGTTTCAACTGGTAGCCGCCGGTGACGCGCACGCGTCGTGACGCATCACTCAACTGGACGCACACCTCGTCTATTCGCTAAAGTTCAAAGAGTGCTCTACTTGAATACTTTGTTTCTCTCTATTCTATTCTATTCTAACACGTAACACAGCCACTATATAGTTGTTAAATTTTTTATATCATATTTTTGTAAAATATGAAATAATTTATGATGAAAAAATCATTAAGTCAACAAGGCGAAAAAGGCGTGGCCTGAATTATGTTTCCACTACTTTTTGTCGCAAAGGGATTAACTATACGTATGTTTTGTAGATTATCTGTTTAATAATAAGGGATGATTCGCCTCCGCAACTGTACAAGGGTTTTGCGTCGTACTTCATTTAATTAGATTAGCACCTAATTAATTATAATTGGAATGAGAAACCTTGGGGCACAGTTGTTCTATTATATTTATTTATGTATGTGTATACATATATAATACTGGTTCTGCGGCTAGGTGGATGTGGCAAACCGAGTGGGCGCGATAGCGCTAATTACGATAGGCCTCAGTGAAGTCATGGATATAAAGAGGATAATGATAAACATAACATGAATACCTAGTATGATTTCTAATAAACAATACAAAATGCTACTTATAAAAAGTTAAGTTACAACTGCCCTCTTTTTGCGACTTTGAGTATTGAACTGTGCCCAGTGTATGGCAATAAGCTCATGTCCTATTCCAAGACGTAAATGTAACGGATGAAAAGTGGGAGTGCACTTCACTGCTCTGCCTACCTTTTCGGAGATACACGCATGATGTTACGTGTTACCTAATTTAATGGACTTATTTGATAAAATAGGTATCAAGTCGATCTGCCATTAATTTCGGGTTTGGAGGCCCGGCTTGTAACAATTTATAACTGAACTTCGAACCGCCACGGAACTAATTAGTATGTCGCCGTTATCATTTGTCGAATAATTTGACATTTCAAATATAACAGAAATTGAAACAGTTTAATCAGATACTATTAATTTTTTTTTTTAAATTAAATTGTGTCCGTTTTATATTTCGTATACATTTTCGTAATATCATCATCATTGACATCTGCCCATAGCAGTCACTGCAGGACAGAGGTCTTCCCTGAGAGGTACGCCCATAATCCCCACGCTGGACATGCCTATGCTACTACCCATAGGTGGCCAGGGCATGCGCTGTACTTAAGCAGGACGCGTCATACCGCGATATGTCAGCGCCTGATTTAGGCGCCTCTTAATACACCCTGTACCTATGCCGGCAGCGAGTCGAGAGGTTCTTACTCCGCTCCGACGAGGACCAGTCGTTAAGCTGTTTTAGGATAGCAGTTAAGAAAAAATATACGTGATTTAAGCCTTAATTATTTTATCTATAAGTAATAGTAACTTTGCTATTTAGCAATATTAATCCTATTTCTACAATCCTATTCTAGTATAAATAAATAAATACAGACGCCTCAGGTCTAACATTAATCATCACATCGGAGTGTTACGGTACATTAATCATTACATTACAAGAAACCTCTTCTATTAGATCCTTCTTGCCATTGCACAATAGCGACTTGTTTTGCCCTGACATGTTTCTAGGCGATAAGTAATTAGACTCTGGTATTACTTTGATTTGATAAAGTAATACTAGCTGGACGCTGAACTATGCTCGGATGAGTTAAATTTAAATAGTTTTCGTTTGACTGCCTCGTTGGTCGTGTTGGTTGCAAGTGCGACTGCCGATCGGGAGGTTCTGGGTTCGATTCCCGAGTCGGGCACTACAAAAAAATGTTCTAATTTAGATTTTCTAGTAGTGGCTCGGAGTATGGATATGTGCCCGATGCATGGCAATAGGCTAACCACCTATTCCATAGTGGGACGTAAACGCAGCTGGTGAAACGTGGGAGTGTTCTACACTCCTCTGCCTACCTCTTCGGGGATTACAGGCGTGATGTTACGTAAGTCTTATTTTATGTTTTCTCTCCTTGCTCGACGAGTACCGTCTATAATTTATTTCGTTAAAACAAATTAATATTACGAAGGAACAATGAGATAACATTACGTAAACAGCACCGAAATAACAGTTTCTTATATAAACTGGTTGGAATAAAAAAAAGAATAACCGGTCATTTGTAATTTATAGATACCCAAACGACGTGGCTGCGACCGTTGTGTAACTGGCGGCGATCGACATTTTTCGTAAATGTCGTAAATACCACATGTAACGGAATATTTGCTATCGATTTTGATGCTCCAAAAAAAAACGACGTAGTGATATGAACAATACATTTTTTTAAATTCATGATGTATAAAGTATAGTATGTATTGCAATATGAATATTGTATTATAATAATGCCCTATTATACACCAAAGCATATAAAATATAAGCAAGGAATACTATTAAGCGAAATAAATATGCTAAATACTACTATACTTAAACAACTACTACGGCTATAGGAATACACGGCTATAGCCTTTCCCGACCCTTTCATCGTTCCACTGTTGGAACACGGGTCTCCTCTCGGAATGAGATGGTTAAAGCCAGTCTTCCGCGCTAGGCAACTACGGGCTGCAAGATTTCACGCGTCTTAGATTACGGTATGAAAAGATTTAGGGTAACCAGGTTTAATCACGATGTTTTCTTTCATAGTTACAGCTGTTTCTTCAATTAATTACTACAATTACCTACTATTTCCACTAAACAACTTGCACTTCGATCTTACGGACAAGATATGCCTATACTTCTGTTCCAAGTCGGTTTCTGGTATTCCTGATCCGCTGCGTCTATTTCTAACTGTTATCAGTAAGATTGATACTTTCTTCTCGTACATGACTCGAACCTAACTCTAAGCTATTCACAACTACGCAGAATACTTTAATTCCATTCGTAACAGATAACAGGAGAATGATGACATAATATATAAGTATTAAGTTTTCCCCTATCTACATTCCCAATTCAAGCAACCTTGATTTTTTCAAGATAAGAATAAACAAGCAATGTCTAGGCGCGCATACAACATACATCCTCGGCTACATATCGCTTACCATCAAGTGAGATTATAGTCAAACGCTAGCTTGTAGCTATTAAAAATAGTGGGACTTGGTAAATATCCGTTAACTCCAATATCCGTTAACACTGATTGATTTATTCTGAGGAAATCTGCTTAAGTCGAGTTTTCAATCCCTTAAATTACATCACAAATTCCGTGTAAATTTAACAAAATTGATTATAATATGCATTGCTCAACAGTCTTGTTAACTGACTAATATTGTTAGTAACTACGTGACTGGAGCTGAGTTTATTTTTTCCGAGCCTTCTGTTTTCGCTCACTCAATCTCTCCATTACCTCCCGCTGGTTTACTTTTAGATGCTATTTTCTCATCTTAGACGAAGCTTAGAAAACTAAACAAGCTCTATCGTTATTTTAACGTTTATATCTCGTGTGCTTCCTATTTTTATACAACATAGGGCACGTGAGCCAGTTTACAATCTCAAATTAATCATTATTTGTCGTCGTGAAATGTTCTTAGAACGACAACGACAAGAAAAATATTTAGTCGTTACTTCGAAAAGTGGTAGTGGTTAACGAGATTGATACTTACTTTTAAAATCTCTTCATTTTACCTAACACTCTATTCGCCATCATCATCACCAGCAGCTTATTCCAGTCTACTGCTGAACAAAATAACCCTTCGAGGGATTCCCCATAATTCCCACGCTTGTCATACGGGTTGCGGCAATTACGGTTATGAACTAGAAATAGGGTGAAGCGAAACCAGGCCACGTGCACTAGTATTAAATGTCATATTTCAAATAATTGTTTATTATCAGTAAGTTTTCTTACACCGGCTGATTTAACTGTGATCTGTTAGTCTCATTATAGGTACATACTACATCACCATCTCAAATCATCAAATGACGAAAAACTTCCACTTGTGAATTAAATTAATATTTAAAATTAATCGTTGATACACTCAGTTATATGACAATATAAATTTCATTTAATATTCCTATCATTTTACAGGGCATTTTTTATTTTAACAATATTATTATAACACTGTATATATTTCTCCGCAACAGTCGTAACTGTCGACTGTCAGTTCATTGTACAGTTGAAAGACATATTGACGTTGTAAAAGGTTTTTTTATTTACTTTAGTTTACAGCGACAAATGTTTTATTTCAGCGCCCAGTTACGATGGTTCTCGAACGCACTTTAAATAGCCAATACAGAAATTGACAAGTTACTATTATAATAATTTTATATAGTTATGAAATATAAATGACATGTTTTCGAGTTATTTTTTATGTGAACGAACAATGTTCATATATATAACAGTATATTTTTGGAGCAAAAAAAAATATAAAAGATATATTTACGAGTTTTTTTATCGTCGCATCTATGTATGTATAAATAACGTTTTAGAGTTTTGACCAAACGGAACTCACAGCAGTGCACGTGGCTAGGTATGGACGGTGTTTCAAGAAGAACCTTCGACTTTTTTTAATTTTTTATTAGGTGTGCCAACAACTGTTACACCATACGTACTTTAGTGATTTAACAAAAATCCTATTCTACGTGCGCAACCTATTATAGGCAAACATAACGTGCAGTACTGTACTTTTCTTCAATGTTGTTTAAAATATTGATGGTATAGTGGTCCATTACGCTCCCGTCCGCATAAATCCGCGCGGCCGTGCAGGCACAGGTGTGCGCGATCAATTCAAATCTGTTTACCAGTTATCAACACAAACAGTGGCGGCTTAAAGCACTCATTTTCACTGAAACAAATTGAAAAGATTGCTGTAACATAAAATAAGCTTAAATGAAGAGCAAGCCCGTCGCTTCTGAACAGCTGTCGGAAGTATTATATAGTGACGAGATGTAGTTTTAACTAATTATGCGGGAATAACAACCGACTGATTATTTATTATCGTGCCTTCCAAAATACGAAAGCACTGTAGAAAATTTTGTACTGTAATCTGCACTCCTACATACCTACTGCATTAAAGAGTCAGTGCTGGTCTTCACAAATCTGGTGTATCTGGGCTTATTTCAAGGCATCACCTCAGTTTTAAGCTTCATAATAAAAACAGAAACCTATGTTTTCATGCCAGGTTCTGTACGAGTTGGGCAGAGAGCACAATAAATACGATGTAATTGTAGATCAGACAAACGAGCTTCTTAAATATCTCTTGAAAAATACATACGCAATATATTACTAACAAATCAAAAATACCATCAAACGTCACCGTGCTGTCACTGTGTGTCACATGCAGTAAAAAATGGTTCCTTAATTTCGGTTTTTAAAATCAAAGTCGCTATCAAATTTGTCAGCCCTAAATTTGATTTACACATGATGAATAGACCATTTTTAATACGCTACTCTGAAGTTTTCTTTACATTAAACACACATAAAACGACAATATATCGTGTTTGTAAACTTTTTGATATGCAATTCATTCAATTATCTATTTGAGTCCGATAAAGTATGGAGCTTTTCAACTTTTCCTCGTAATGCATAAATACGTTTTGGAATGGCAGGTACCTCTATTACGTAAGCAATCGAATGTATTTTTCACACATTTTCAGGTGTGATGTGTGTTTTTGTGTTGAATGTTCTTCTTGGAAGAAACAATTCGAGTGATTAATTTATAGGTGTTACATTTTATATGGATTTTACGGTCGAGCGTGACTTACACATTAAAAGCAATAAAATATCTTTAATTGACACTGAACTGTTTTAAAACAGCAGTGATAGGTTAGTTGTTTAGAATTTTGATTCTACTTCATGGAATCCTAGGTTCAAATCCCGGTGTGCTTTTACAAAAAAATATACGTTTTAGATTAAATACATGTTTCTTGCTGTAACTGTGAAGGAAAACACCGTGAGAAAACTTGTACGCTGCAAACCTTAGAATTATCTATAATGCATTCTAGGACATATGCACCAATCCGCACTTATGGCTAAGTTTAAGGCTCCAGTCTATCACGCTGGCGCGTGATAGACTGTAGCCTTAAACGTTCTTATTTTGAGATAACACTGTGTCCAACAGTGAGATAATAAAAAAGTTGTTGATAATAAAACTGTTTTCAAAGTAACTTGGAAATCACCGACACGCCTTCAAGGATTACCTAACAAAAGCTATTAGAACCGAGTGCTAGTCGTATAAAGAATAAAAATAGGAAAGATTTTAACGATCTATC
>DWDU01003113.1:0-11946 GCA_018245575.1 Jemadia suekentonmiller
CAGAGGAGTGTAAAACACTCCCACATTTCACCAGTTACGTTTACGTCCCACTATGGAATAGGTGGTGAACCTATTTCCATACTCTGGGCACATATCCAAAATCCGAGCCACTACTAGAAAAATTTACATTAGAAAAAATCTGTAGTGCCTGACCCGAGATTTGGACCTCCTGGACCTCCTGGACCCTCCTCCAGGACCTCCTGGCAGTCGCACTTACGACTAGCTCGAGGACACAATTTATTTTATTTTTTTGTCTAATGTAGGGTCATGAAGATAGGAACTACTAATGGCTAACCAAACATTTGTCATTCAAACCCACAAAATGTTGTGTATAGTCACAAAGCTTAAGTTAATAGTTATAGTTACATACTTTTAATTAACATTCCGCATTTAAACCCAGTTCAAAGTAAAATGCTGAATGACTCGAAGGTATTCATTATTTTTATCTGTACAGCTATTTATTTTGTATACGTAAATAACACAATATTAATATTATTATTTCCTTTATTTTATTGCCAATATTTTTATTAATGTTTGTTAGGAAATTTAAATGAGTTGTGTATAGTCTTATACAAATAATATGACAGACTTTGAAACTTACGGTTACAGAGTTTATAACCCTAGGGAAGTTCTGCTTTGAGGTGAAGCGTGGCATATGCGATGGCGTAAATTTTATATAATATTATTTGCATATGTTTGGAGAGGTGACCAGTTCTTTGTGCATGAACTTTGAATCTTTAGGTACTTCATATTTCTAACTTGCACTTTGCTGCAAAATATCATTTGCTTAATTGCTAAAACTCGGTATATGACATTATGTCATATACCGAGTTTCAGCAATGAATCAAGTAATCTGATGCATTATCATTTCTGCGACGCGTCGAGCATAAAGAATAGCAACTTAACATCGTAACGTTACGCATCTAATTCTCGAAAAGGTAGCCAGAGGTGTGTTGTACATTCCCACGTTTCACTAGTTACATTTACGACCCACTAAGTAACTGGTGAGACTGTTGCCACACACCGTGCACATATCCAAACTCCAAACCACTACTAGAAAAATCCAATAGTGCCCAACCCGGAATTTGAATCCAGGACATCTCGACTGGCAGTCTCGCTTGCAGCCAATACGACCAACGAGGCGGTATATAGTGCAACAAGGCACCTTACTATGGCTACGTCAGTTTAAGTCACCTTTTTTCGTTTTTATTCGTTATCTAACGTCAGTTGAGGCGAGTTAGAGGATACGGGTGAGACCGATAGCGGGGATGGCGCACTGTCCGCATGTACGCGAATACTTTAAGCTGGTTTAGAGAAAACTATTCAACATTTACCGTATTTCTGAAGTAACAGCTGTAACAGTAAGATGTACGGAAAGAACACCAGTGAAAACGAAAAATTGACGGTCATTAACATTAGGTGAACATAAGACCCAAGATGACAAATTTCCACAAATGACAATTTAAGAAGATGGCAAATTGACAAATTTCGCATTAAAAAAAATCGCGTATTAAGAAGCAACGAAGATATTTCCGCCATGTCGCGTTCCATCGAATTCAATTTCCATCATGTGCTAACACTTGTGAAGATGACAAATATTTTTTTTGCTCCACGCCTAAGTAAACATATTGTTTACGAATACGATTCCACAGAACTCCTGTCTGTATAAACAGCCACAGTCTAACATAGACATACGAAGCTACACAGCTATATATTTTTAAATTAGCCAGAAAGTTTACGTAATCTTAACGTTACTTCACGATTTTTTAAATTACTCAAGAAACAAATATACATACATAGATATTACTATTACAAATTAGAAAGAGTTGATTCTGATTACTGCATTTGTTAATTATTTAACGCCTCGGAATGGATTTTGTCCCAGAGATTTCAGCTCGCTATTAACAAATCATGTGTTATAAATTATTATCTCAAGTTAGATAATACTACGACCCTTTTAGATAAAGTTACTTAATAGATAATTTTAGGCGTGTTTTAATTAACTTCGCCAAAGTAATAACCAGTAAATGTAATTTTACGAGTAACAGATAATTTTGATGTTGCTAATTATTTTTTCTTTTTGCTCATTTTCACGAATACGTTTGCATATTTTCACGAATTTCATTAATTAACTACTTAAAAGATTAGTTATTATTGCAATATTAGTGTATTTACGTAACATCAAGAGTAATATCACGCCTGTAATCTCCGAACAGGTAGGCAGAGGAAAATAAAATATTCCCAACCAGTTACGTTCTCGTTCCACTATGGAATAGGTGGTGAGCCTATTACCATACACCGGGCACATATCCAGAGACTTCGAGCCGAATTAGAACTTTAAACTAGAAACTTTACTTAAAACCACTATTAGAAAACCTAAAATAGAAAAATTTAGTAGTGCCCGACCCGGGAATTGAACCCAGGATCTTCCGATCGGTTGTCGCACTTACAACCATCACGACCCACGAGGCCGTCATCTTAATATATTTATTCATTTATACTTTATCCCCTAATTATAGACAAATTATACAAAATTATTGAATACAATACTGTACAAAATTATTGAATACAATACTACACATGAATTTTAGATCTGAATACAACAGAATAAGGACTTGCATATATTTCGTGGCCTATATTTCTGAATGTACGCGTAGTACGTACCTAATGCGACACGTACTATATTAAACCTGGAAACTGTGTATTGAATTATTCATATATATAAACAAGTAACACTATGTTTGCAAATTGGAAATACGACGCACGTCAAATGTTGATACGCGCGATTATGATAATTTATTCATTGTATATTTAATGTGATCATTTATAATTAACCGTATCAGAAGACAATCTATTAAGGACGCCCCATTGATAAATGAAACGTTTTATACAAAGCAAAATGAAGACATAGCTATAAAATTGTTTGATTAATCAGATGTACTCATTTTGTTGTTACTTAAATATTGTCGAATCATTATTAGAACATGTTAGACCTTTTTCTACTAATTGATGTGATTTTTTAATAACAAATGTTGCATTGAATATGTGATTGATAAAAAAGGTAACAGGACGTAATAAAAGTACGGATCTACACTTGATTTTATGATAACTTCAAATATCATTGTATCTTCTATAATGTGTTTAAAAAAATTGTTTAATGTTTATACTACGGACCTTCTTAAAATGCTTCTTTATATTTAAGGTACTGTTGTCGAATAATTTATATGGCATGAACTTAGTTATATTTATAGAACTATTATATTTGTAGCATTACAGAACTTAGTCATAAACTTAGTACATTAAACTGGAGGGCCCATGATATTACCCTGTAGAACTCCAAGTCAAATTTTAATGCCACCCTCAGTGTAACTATGCATTATTCATAAACTCAAACGAAACCCTTATTAAAGTGCGAGATAATTATCGTGGGGTAGATGACAGCGAAATTGTCTACTTGACACTAATCCAGGCGTCTGTTAGATATTAAGTGACAGACAAGAGTCAGACCGATAGGTTATATCAGTTGACTTTATAATAAACCACTTTTAATTTACCGCCTTACAATTGATATTATTAGAATATTATATTGCTTATATAGTATATGTTATTTGTATTGCAACACTTGGTAAGTGAAATCGCTAAATGCAAAAAATTTTTTTTGGGTAACTTAAACATTTGTTTTAATATAATTTCACGGCAAAAAGACATAGTAGATAATTCATATAAAGTATATTAGGAGAACTGGATGAGTTTTGGAATACGTTATTAAAGTATTGCTTTCAGCTTCATTGATGTTTGTATCCACATTTATAATGTGACCAAAATAAGAGTTTATTTCGATCATAAACTAATTTGATGACATATTAAAGGTCTAATGAAAGATTGATCTGCGAGTGTGATGAAAAGAATGTTACTACATAACAAACAATGTAAAATGTTACGGATTGTAAAATATAAATAAAATGAGCAGTTTACGAGATATAAGGCTCAGATGAAATATAGGTAGCATATATTTTATGTAGGTCACTTCATACAACATACAATACAATCCAAACGAATGTATTTTTTGTATGAAAAATATCTTTTGTGTTCCATAAAAGTAAAAAACAATTCTATAAAAAAGGAGCAATATCGTATGTGTAACAACGGAGTTCACGTTCAGTTATTCATATCCATTGAACGGCTTGTGTCATTTGGTTGAAAATATTTCAACCACTAATATCACATATATTTTTTTCATTTTAATCTTGTGTACCTTGATTGCCTCGTTGGTCGTGTTGGTTGCAAGTGTGACTGCCGATCGGGACGTTCTGCATTCAATTCCCGTGTCGGACATTAGTAAATTTTTATTATATAGATTTTCTAGTAGTGGCTCGGAGTCTGGATATATGCCCGGTGCATGGCAATAGGCTCAACCTGCTCCATAGTGGGACGTAGATGTCACTGGTGAAAGTGGGAGTGTTCTACATTCCTCTGCCTACTTCTTGGGGGATTACAGGCGTGATGTTACGTTACGTATACCTTCAATAAGGGTGAATGTATGTGGTAAGTGGTAACTATGTAGAATGTATGTAGAAAGTGAAAATTTATTGCCATTTTTTTGTAAATTGAGGAATAACACTAGAAAAGCAACGCACAATAAAACACGACTATAATGTATGTATATGTATACATACATATTAATTTATTTGATATTATTCAAATAGATGAAAGTCGCAAAATGTAGCAAATAAAAATATGTAGTTTACAATACAACATTATTCGTCACTGTGTTAACATATTTTAAAATACATTTTTCCACATTAAAATCCCCATTAAATAATAAACATGACAAACTTCACAAAGTAGCTTCAAACAATTTATTTTCATACGACTTTGAGCACCAAGGACTCCTTGGCCGCGACTTCGAAATTATCCGCTTGAAGAACGTCACTGAAAGTAAAAAAGTATATTAATCTCGCGACGCTCGACTCAAATTAGACTGTTGTGATGTTTATTAATTGAGGGCGCTTGTGAAACGCGACAATTTTCAGGCTTCATACCAACTGTGAAATTTAACTGCCAGGTTTTTCCTGTTAATTGATCAATGAATGTACTTCAGTTTATGATATCGCCCTACACCTTGATGTTACCGTTTAGCAGAATTAGCAAAATTCCAATGTGCCCAATCATTACTTGTCATTTTTGTTCTTATGTAACACAAGATATCGTTTTGTATAGTCGTTATATTGTGATGCGCTCATTAAAGTTCTAAAAGTGAGGAATAATAAGTTTAGCGAGAATCTTCGTAACATAGCACCAAGTCGTAGTTTTCTAACATGTCTCTAACAATATCTGCAACAAAATCTGTCTAAACAATAGTCATTAGTGCTTTATTTGTACCTATCATTAAATCAAAAATCAAAAGAAATTTGTGGTTTATGAATTCCCCGACACGATAAAATGTCTACTCAAGATGCCATCTCTTATAGTTATACAGTAAGCAGGGCCCATTGGGTCCGAGTACAGTACTCTTACGCGATTCATGCTAACAAAAAGCCTAAACTTTTTTAACTGTCCGTGTTGGTACATATTTACGTACATCTTCTGGGTTGTAGCGAGCTGTTTACGAATGTAGCAAAAAGTCGAGAATTCATTGTCCTATAAATCACTGTGAGCCTTACAGTCGCCTATTATTTTTTCCTGGCAAGAAATAGAACTGAATTCATTGTTCTTTTGCCTAGATACCGTGTAAACAAACCACAACACTTTAGTGAGTAGATAATTAATATTTGGGATTACTCAAGTATGTGTTCATAATATTTAAACTGTTTAAACATATTCATAATAATTCAGAAAAATGGAAAGATAAATAAAGTCGGATTTGAAATTATGCTCATCTTCAAAAGCAAACTATGAAAAGAAAGTGAACTGTATCGGCACTAGATAATATTACTTTAGAGGTATCGGAAAGATCGTGACAGCCAAAAGTCCTATCTGTCAGTTCGCGGGCTGACTCACTTGTCAGTTGTCAGGAAAATCCGGATTTCAACAGAACTGTGATATTTGACTTATTCGTCGAAATACTTTTGATAAGATTTTCACTCTCCAAATTTTAGAATGTACGGAAAAAAGATTAAAGACAAAATGTAAAAGATTGCCAGAATAAGGATAAGAAACTAACTACATATACTAAGTATAATTTCTTCTTTCGATAGGCTGCAGTGAAAAATTATTTCGTTACGATTCTTACCCCTTATTCTTCGAAGATTGAATGCTGGTGACGACAACCTTTAAACGTTTTTTGACGTCTTCGAAATAACGAAGGTCAATGGTGTAACCCTCGTTTTTCAAATTGACGACAACCACATACGCTTCCCACCTGTACCACCTGAAATTTTCAACATCATTAATTATTAACATCATCTATCAGCATCATCAGACCATTCATCGTTCCACTTTTTGAATACGGATTTCCTTACAGAATAGAAACAGTTGGGAATTTATTTTTGAACATAAAATTGTATTACGTAACATTTGTGATAATTACGAAAACGTACAATATGATTGGTTCGCTTGTAGTGTATAAGCACGCATGCTATTCGAGAAGTCCTGGGTTCAAATTCCAGGTCGGATACTATTGATATTATTAGTAGAAAGTTCTAGTAGTGACTCGAAGTTGGGATTTGTGACCGGTGTTGTCACCCCTATTTCATGGTAGGACATAAACGTACTTATGAAATATGTGAATGTGCTTTACTCCTCTGCCTACCTCTTCGGCGGTTATTGTATAACATAAAATTTTAAGTATTAAAAACATAAAAACGATTCGTTTACCGCAAAACTTGTTTATATTTAAAAACTTCGGTTACGAGGAAACATGCATAAATCCCATCTACTCTTTCATGCTTTGTATATTTAAGGAATTAGTGGACCATAGGATGATCTTGTATCCATTCTTAGGTACCAATTATCACCACATCAAATTTCAACAAAACCAGACCAAAATAATTTTTAACATCAAAACATACCCAACAAAATAAATCTCACATTGATTTGAAAATGTAGAATAACTTAATACATATACGTACTTGTGTGTAAAAAATAATAGACTAGGTACTATTTGCATTCATTCATCGTAATTCATTCAACGAACACGTGCAAATCGATGCGTCCACGCGTATATTTGATCATTCACTAGGTCAAGTTCAAGTGGATCGCACGTTGAGCAATAGATATTATTTAGTACCCACTCATACTGTCTGCATATGACAGTTTAATCTGACTCGTAAAGAACCGATCACTCGCTCAAGGATTAGGGAACTGATACGACATTCCATTACACAACTCCAGTGCCGTAATCATGCTACATATGTGACCATATTGCTACTAAAATTATTCAATCCAGATAATATCAGATACACATGAATAATTAACGCTACAAATATAATTGCTGATATTAACCTTAGTGCAGTAAATTATGGAAACAAATTTATCAAACCTTCTAAACGCGAAGACTCCAGAATTGAAAGCTATAGATTCATATCGGCCGTAACGGAAAGTTGGTGTCGTACGCAACTGTGCCAAACTCTTGTAAACATTCAAATGGGATCGCTCCGTCTGCCTCTGAACTTCTACGTTCAAAGTTTCATAGCCATCTGCGACAGGTAGCCAAGTCTTGTCGGAAGATGAAAACCCTAAAATGATGTGTTTAATAGTACATAAAAAGATTTTATAAAGCTAATTGATGAACTTATATGAATTAGAATGAATATAAATTTTCGAAAACTTTTTTTTCCGTACGTACGAATGTCCGAAGGCCTTAAAAAGGACATCAGAATGTATTTGGTTTCGAAAATTTATATACATATGTATATTATTATGTATATTTTATAAGAAAATTTTGTACCAGCATTTTTGTCGGCGCTCCACTGAAACGGTGTTCGCTCTGGATCTCTGGAAGATTTCCAATAATTGATAGGGTCATCAGTGTTACATCCGCTCGGATCAACTGTATCTTCCCAGCTTACGTAACCATCGACCATGCCAATTTCTTCACCCTATTGATATTTAGGTAATTAAGCAGCTAATATTATACATATCTTCACGCCAAGTCAAATCAGAGAGCGCCGAGTGTCAAATATATTTATCCTTATTATCATTAATAAAATAATTATTAATAATATTATTTGAAAAAAATACTCATGTGCAAAATTGCCTTGTAATTGGTGTTGGTTATTTATGTGCGACTAAATTACTACTAAATTTTTCTATATAGTAGTGGCTCAGAGTCTGGATATGTGCCCAGTGTATGACAATAGGCTCATCACCTATTCGATAATGGGACGTAAACGTAACTGGTGAAACGTGGGAGTGTTCGACACTCCTCCGCCTACGTTTTCGCGGATAACAAGCGTGATGTTACATTTATTCGAATCAATAGTGGCCACTCTTTATTAATTTTTTTCATAATGCTTTGGGTTGCATGAAAGGAGCCTCCTCGAGTGGCGACTATGTCTCATTAAGTAAGAACATTCACTGCCCGGCGCACTCTGGGCATTGTGACTAATCTGTTCAACACGATGGCTGATCACTCACGACCAGCTGTCGACTCGACGAAGATAATGCTTACCATATATGTAACAGCGATCCCTGGAAGTAATAACAGTATCATGTTCATACCGTCTACCAGCTCTGGACTATATCTAGAGGCGATCCTACTGTTGTCGTGATTACCACCCTGTCGAACAAATAACCTTAATTAATATAATAATTCTTTTAAAATATTCTTTTTTATTATTCTTTCAAAATATATCATTTCATGATAACTACTAACCACCCAATTAGCTTTTTTCTCTAATGGTTTGAAAGTAAGAAATTTATCCAGTGCATATTTAAGTTCAGCAGCAGTCGATCCGGAGTTAACTTCGCCAATCAGAGCGAAATTAAAAGGCATCTGTGCTCCTTCACGTTCACCATCGCCGAAGTATTTCATAATGATGTCAATGCTGGAGTACGCCTCCGTCATCATGATTCGTGTCTTGCCACTATTTTTAGAAAATTCATCGCAAACATCTCTCCATTGATACACCATATCGTATGTCTCACTTTGATCTTTTGTATAAATATGGTTAAGGTAGTCGTAGCTCTCAGGATCATCTGTACTGTATCCTGACAAGGGTTCATCTGGATACTTATTGTTGAATTTAGTTTTATCTACTTCAAACAAATGAGCAATAGCATCAACTCTGAAACCATCGACGCCTTTGTTCAACCAGAACCGCAAGACATTCTTCATTTCTTCAACCACCTCGGGATTACGGTAATTAAAATCAGGTTGGCCTATCACGAACTGGTGTAAATAATACTTGCCGACTTCCTCTCTATATTCCCAAGCACTTTTGCGAAAAACGCTATTCTGTAAAACAATGAGATGAATGAATATGTAATGTATCAATATGTACTGTGAAGAAAAAAAGAATTATGTATGAAGAAAGTTATGCGTATAGAGCAGTGAAAGCCAGTCATTAGCACTACCTGCTCCTAATTAGCGCTACCTGCTCCTGGCATTAGGATGTAAGAATAGAAATATGGTGAACAATATAAATAAACTTTATAAAAACTGTGTCTGAAATAGTTACCCAGTTGTTTGGAGGATGCATAACTCCAGATTCATCCAGTACGCCATCTTCCCAAATAAAGTAATCGTAATATTTCTCGTTGCCTTTTAACGCTTCTTGGAACCAAACACTCTCGTTACTGCCATGGTTTGGCACAAAGTCGAGTATGATTTTAATATCTGTGAAAGGCCGATTAAATTGTTTTCATGATATTTTTTTAAGAAACATCCACATATTGTTAATTTACATTTTACACTAATTCATTTACCACGAATGAACACGTTCGTTAAAGAATATCTTGGATTCTTAGAAATAAGCAATACGATAGTTATTTTCTACATTGCATTGTTCTGTAAAGTCGTGGATATTTTTTTTTATGATATAATAAATATTTCCTTCGGGTTAATGCATGTGTTGTTCTGTGTCGAATTGCACCAGTATCTTTTATATGCGTCGACGTAGTTCGATGAAATAAAAAACGGCGGATTACTCCAATAATTCAAATTCTATTTTTGTTATTTCATCTAAATTACTGTTCTTAATATATGGTTTATAACAGAAATAAACTGAAAGATCTTTGAGAATATACTAGCATTCTACGTGCATAGCTTAGTACATGATGTCATTAATATTTTATTATTTCCAGCAACTTTTTTTATATAATATACGAATTTACTAAAAAAATTAATGTGAACATGTGCACGAAAAATATTTTCGCCTTATTTCATAGATGCGTAAAATTAGTACCATTTAATGTTACCTAGTTCTTTTGCCTTCGCTATCAACATATCGAAGTCTTCCATTGTGCCATATTCTTCTTGGATATCGTAAAAATCCGCAATGTCGTATCCAAAATCGTACATAGGGGACTTGAATATCGGAGAAAGCCATGTTGCACCAACACCAATCTCTTTCAAATATTCCAATTTAGATGTAATACCTGTCAGTGTCAACATTAGAGAAAAAAATATTAATGTACAAAAGTAATTAATTTGTAAATTAATTAATTAGTATTAATTAGTTTTTAAAATTGCGTAATTTTCAAGTCGTATATCAATCTTAAGTTGAATTGGATTTCTTTTATTACGGCTATTGTTTAAACATTTTTGATGAGTGGTAAAATACTCATCACATACGACTTAGTACCTACTCGTTGTTTCAGAATAATAAAAATCAAAGAATAGAATAATTTTTATTGGTTATGGAAGTCTTAGAAAAAGTAAAAAATACTTCCAAATAGTAAATTGATTTGATGAAGAGTACACCTTCATAGATCAAAGACGCTCTTTGGTTTACGATGATGAAACTCATATAATAGCTTACTACAATATATACGAAACGTTATTATATATCTGATCATTTTTACGCCTGTGGTTTTATGGGGATAGTCTTAGACAAAGAGTAATGAATACTAAAACAGACAGCCATCATCATAACAAAGATAGTTATGGACGGTAATATAAAATGCTCCTGACGTTTTAAGTTATTAATGCACGTTAATATTACATACTTTGATTACTATAACTTTTTAATCGACACATTCAAACTTAGTTACTTAGACAAAGGAAATAGCGTATCAGCTTATATTTTTAATAAAAAATATTCGACAATATGATGAAAATAACTTTTTTTTTATTTTTTCACATGCTTTTAGTAATACTTCTGCGCTATAGCGGTTACATATACGTAAATTCATAAATTATTATGTATTGGCTTTCTGTAACCTTATAGAACATGCAATTTTTTTATTTTATTAATCAATATCAAAAAAGTGGTGATATCTGGGAGTGTACTACACTCCTCTGCCTATTTCTATAGGGATTACAGGCGTTAAATGTTACGTTTAACTTCAAAAAACAACTGACCTTTATTTTATGGTTTTGTAGACTGTCTCGGGCTTGCCTGACCACCTTTTGTTTTTGTCGAAAAACAAATGAGTCTAAATGCGTACGGGTAATATTAATTAAGATGTGATTCTTAAGACATACTATACATACCATACAATGCTAATTGTCCAGTATATTTCGTCTCGGTTACACTAGACAATAGATTTATACTTGTCAACAACTTTAAAATTCATAATTACAAGTATAATAATATTTTCAATTCACATACCTTTCAAGTCACCAATTCCATCACCATTGCTGTCCATGAACGACCTTGGGTATATTTGGTAGAAGATTGTCTCTTCCCACCAATCCAAACGTTTATCTCCATGGGCCAAGATAAGAAGAAATGGAAGCAGTAAGATACACTTCATCTTTGAAAACAAAAAAAAAAAAAAAAACGTAACATCACGCCTGTAATCCCCGAAGAGGTAGGCAGAGGAGTGTAGAACCCTCCCACG
>DWDU01003114.1:0-11945 GCA_018245575.1 Jemadia suekentonmiller
ATATTATGTCAATTTTCCAAATTATATTTATATAGGTTTAGCTATATTGTTGCTTTGTTGGTTTCAACCAACGTTTGTGTTTAAAGTCCGGTTAAATTTTTGCCCATTACGCCGTATATAGGCCGTAACAAAATGACTGCTGTTCCATCGTCACAAAATATATCTCTAGTTTATTCTACTTACAAAGCGCCAAGAAAACCCATTACTTCCGTCCGCTCCATAAACGTGTTATAATAATGTTATTGTAGAGTACTATTAAGGAAACCGCATCAAAGTAGAGGCGTAGAGTTTACATTTTTATATTAAATTTATTGGCGTTGCTTTAATACTATGAAAATTCTTAAATTTAAAACGCGATAACTGTGCACCTGTCTGCTGTTAAGCAGCAGTGTTTACATGAATATTTTTAGTTTTGGAATTGGATCTAAGCTTGTTGAATATACGAACAAACGTAATTTCACACGATATAAATCAACAATAATTTCTTAGAGCACTTAGTATGTACACTGTTAAGTTAGTACGTAAAATGTAGAATAGTCAACAATATCAATCTGAACAGATATAGCAAACTCTTTAAGTGTTCTCAAAGTGGCATGTTAGTGGACTTTAAGAATTCAGTTTAATACAACAGCCAATAATACCTATGTATTTTAACAGTAAATAGAGTAAGAGAGAAATGATGAGCATATCAAATAACTTCAAGAAGATTATACACGATATACAATTACTATTCAAAATGAAACACATTTTATATACGTATTGAATATAATCAAATATTAAATAAGTATACGTTTTTGTATTTCACCTCCGTCAATTCTATTGTATCTCCTGACCGCGAGCGGGGCAGGGGGCGGGGGTTGCGGGAGGGTGGCCGTTACCAATGAACGAGATAAGGCACATAATATACGTGAAAGCTTTTTGTTGGACAAAAAACACGACTACAGGGGATCATAACGTTCAGTATTTATATGTACATATATATTATAAGAATCACGGCAAGGAAAACGCTGAAGAGCGATATTCACATTACATATGTATATATATTGATTCATGTTAAGTATATCTTATTATAGGTAAGAAGAGGTAGGCAGAGGACCGTATAGTACAGTCCCACGTTTCACTAGTTAGGTTTCATCCCGGCATGGACCAGGATTTGAGCCTATTGCCACACATCGAACACAAATCCACACTTCGATTTACTATTAGAAAATCTTAGTTACAAAAAACCAATAGATTCAATCCAAAAGTAATACATTTAGGGAATGTTTTAAATTTTGCCGTTGATGTTATTAAATCCAGTGTATCTATATATACATATACATATATAATCAGACTTCAATAATCATGGGCATCCATAAAAGTTACATAAACATTAGCTATTTTGAAATAAATATTGTTCTTTCAGTTCATATGGTTAACATTGTGTAAGGTTATCGGAAAATTACCGTACATAATCTTCTGTTTCTCTTTGCGGGCTGATCTCCAAAACGACCCGACGGAATTTGACAACACTTTCATCAGAAGGCGATAGAGGCGATTGCTGAGAGCAATTTAGGTCAGAATCGAGGAGAGAGGCGATCAATCACGTAATTGAACGGATTTATGTTTATTAATAGAGGTATGAAAAGCAAACTTGCAGGTAATCGCTGGTACAAAATAAACGTGAAGTAGGCTATATAAACGTAGCAAACTGGTTACCTCGTTAATTTAACGACTGAAGTAACTATTAAACACCCACTACGAACAAAATAGTTTTAAAAACGCTTAGTTTCTATGATAATAATATCTTGGCACATTTCTCTACACACATCCATCTGATCCCAAGGTAAGTATGGTATAATGAGAGCTTTGGTAATGGTAACCAGACCGCAAATAAACTACATATATACATATAATTTGTGAAAAAAAAAACCGGGACATAAGACACAGCGTATTATAATGTTTTTACCATTCATACAAATATATACAGAAATGTCTCGTTCATTTCGTTTATACAACGGAACGGGAACAAACGCAAGATTAATAAACAATTGATTACGCAGCACGTGTCTATTTGTGACGAAGACGAAAAAGTGTAGTATTTGACAACATATAAACGTTCGGGTCGTATCAACTGAGTCCCATCAAAATAAACACCAAACACCTACATGTATACGTCATTGATTTCGGTACGAACTCGCATTCGAACTTTTGTAATATTATAAGGTAACAACAGATATCTCGTCGAACAACGCGAGCAGCGTGCGAGAGACAGTCACATGTGATATCATAACAACGCTGACAATGAAACACTGACATAATTTGCGTACGATAATTTATACGTAACTCAGCAAGGTTGATCAGTGTTTATTGCGAGACACGACACGCCGTACGCAAACACGACAGCGGCCTTGACAATGAACTGCCCTTAGCTGGGGTTGTTCGATCATTATTACAGATATTACACATATTATGAACTCTGTCTTTACCTTTAAACGATTAATATCTTAAAAATATGTGTATTTTAATAAGGCTTAGATAGACGTACTTGTTTAAACAGTAGCATACCATCACACCTGTATAACCTTAAAAGGGTAAGCAAAGAAGTGTGGTGCTTTATTAGAACAATCTCGTAAATGTTTTCAATTTCAATGTAGAGAGATCCTATTTATTTACGGAGTTATGCTGATACAACACAAACAATAGTAATTACAGAAGTTACGCGCATAATTGTAGGTATTTAACCGGTAAGTACAATTTTACTTTTCTTATCTAAACTAAGGAGTCGAATGGTCTACCAGCAACTGCATTTCCGACACATATAACCTAGGGACTCTTCAAAGCAAGGAGACAACGGAGTGAACGGCATCCGTGACAATGACAGTGAAATGGACAGTTGCAGTGGCAACAAGGAATCGAGAATAAAGAAAAAAAAATGGAAATGCTGACTTAATTTTTATTTTATTACGAAAGATAGCGAACTACTGGGACTATAATATTGAATATCATTAAATTATTTCGGAATTTTGTACAGTATTATAGAAACTCTTATTAATATACAACGTACATAACGATTATAATTTATTACTTTGTGCCAACAACAAATTTAATTATAAGCTGCTTTAAATAACAAACTTTATCTAGCGTTTAATTTAATTTAATTATAGAGATAAAACTAATAAATCGTAACATAATCACATATAGAAAAACGCAACATGTGAATTATTATGCAATATTTATAGCATCATGTCCCAAGAGATAATTTTAATAGAAAAAGAGGCAGGTTATAAAACGATCGGAATTTGCTCACAGTTTCGAGTCTGCAGGGATAAAAGCATCATAAGAATAAATAAATAATAATCAATACGACGATATAATGTATATGGCATATGACGCTCGGCTAACACATACATTAAAGACGCGATATTGGATATACGTAATTGTGAAATAAAAAAATTGAGATTCTTTACGTGAAAAAACTCAGTACTTGCTTGCACCTTGGACAAAAAGCCTTGCGCCATATGCGCAGATGTTAATTAAAGACATTCGTTACATGGATAAAGAATTTACCAGGGACTGTACTAGTACTGAATATAGAATTCGATGCTCCATTTCGTTCACTTGATTTTGGGATACAGGATATCTATTCCAAACTACCTGACCAGGATTTCATAAAGCTTCTAAAATCTGAAAGATATCCATCAAACAATAAATCTGTCCAAACTATACACACGTCTATAAGTACTATCTGTATTGTGTATATTAAAGATAAGATGATCCTCTTAAATAATCCTATTTATTGTTTCACTGTTGGACACGGACCTGTTCTCAAAATAAAAGGGCCACATACAGACAACTTTTGAGAAGATTTTTATAAAGTTAAAGTTCATTTCATTATGAATTGTCGGTAACTAATAAATAAGTAGAACACTGAGGATATAAGCTTCGCGTAGATCGTCAGCCGAAACGAGCGTACGAATAAATGTTCACCATTCTCCATAAATGGGAACTACGTGCACGTTCGCAACATCATAATGCAATAATAAAAAGAGCTGAAACAAAATGCGGACGGGAACTGCGGAGGCTGGCGCGAGGAAAGTGGAACGTCGGGCTTGTTCCATTCATTCCATTTTATGGCTATAGCGTGTACATGTATTCAGAAACCAGTTTTAAAGCCACCATAATATTAAACTACTAAAAACACATGAATATCTGTGGCGCCAGATTTTGCCAATGACCTAAGTGACACACTTAATACCGACCTCTGTCGTATCGTTGACGAATGACCGCTAGTGTCAAAACCCGTAAACGCCTCTGTGCGTAAGGAAAATGTGTTTAATTCTAGTGTAATGTCCTCTAACAACTTAAATTTTGGAGTCTTAGTCGGACTTTACAAATTAGTAGTCATTATTATTTCCAGCAATTCCATAACGAATAAGCATAGCGATTTAATTGCAAATTACATCGCAAATGCATCTAAACTTTTGCAGTATCGTTAGAATGCTTATTATTAGAATGAATTCTTTACATTTTAAAGTCAAAATAAGAATAAAATGTCTGTTTTAAAATAATAAATTCAAACTGTAACTATGGTATGGAAAGCGCGGCGAAAAGTTACGGCTTAGTTGGAACGATAGCCAGTATTCAATTTTAAAGTTTTAACAAGCGTTTAAATTTGTTAACACTTTCGCGGAGAAAGTTCCTGTTGCGTATAAATTGCGATATTTCGTTAAAACTGAAGCGCTCACAGCACTGACGCAGGCGCTGAATCCAAGCGATTTGTTAAGTAAAGCAACGGCGATGGTTCCTAAGCCTCCACTTCGATAATCTACTATGGAGAGGAGTGATTGTGTAGGACCTAAATGCCCTACAGTTGTAAAAGAGATCCACGCCAAACAAAGACAAAAATATAGTCATTGAAACTGCGATAATAATAAGGGCGATATTATGAGAATAGGATAATTATATTTATCTTGTCTTTAGAACTTACCAAACTTCATGTGTCTTTTTAATAGAGATTTTATTATTTTTATTTGAACTGAAGCGCCAAAACGTTCAGAGGGAAGCTCAGTGCGGCTAAGAAAAACATTGAATATATGTAATAGGAGTTGCCAATGGATTATAAATTAAAAAAAGTTAAGAGATTAAAATTCGCGACTTCAGCTGAAGAAGCTTGACATATGCATTACAAAATATTTTAAACATATGAGGGTCGCAGTTTTGTAAAAGATAAGCAAATATAGTGACGACAAAAGTGGGTTATGTTGAGCTGAATACAGCACGTGCTCTCTCAAACTCTATCAATATTAATAGAATATTTGAAATACTAGATGAAAATAAAATTGAAAAAGAAACATTCATTAGTTGGTTACAAACGAAAAGTTTTTAAGGCTAATTCGAGAAATGTTTAAAAGATGCCTAACAAATATAAGTTCTAAAATATGTTTCAAAAATTGTCGAATATACATATGGTACAATACAGGTATAAAATGACACCTCGGCTTCGATTTTTCAAATTATATATCACGTCATACCTCAGTAAAATATTTAAGAATATTTATTTAACATACTCTTTAAAGTAAATTATTATTAACCAATCCGTACTGATGTAGATATCATAAATATATCGCTAATTATAATACTGGATTGTATATCAAAACATAAATCAAGTACAATTTATGTTCAGTAGTTCGTCGTTCTACAAGCAATATACAAACATCTGCTGCAGATGCCAATCCATCGAATGATTGTAGGGAAAACCAACGAGACGTGACTTGATATTTAGCTTCCAATCTAGTTTTAAACTTGACTAAGCTTTCGATTAACTAAGCTAGCCAATTTCAGAGCAAAGAAACGAATTTGGCTTGAGCAAAGCAAATTTATACAGAACGAGATCAATTGATATTTTCATTAAAATTTGAATAACTTCCATGAAGTACTAATGAATTATTCTTACAGGTAATTAAAGACGATGACAAGTTAATTTTTTAATAAAATACAAAAGAATCAAACGAGTTTCAAGAGGTGGAAATTTTTCAACGAGAAAGCCAACTTTATTGATGAACTATGGACCCCCTTTTCCATGTCCATTACTCTCCAATAAGATATACATATCACCTGAATTAATCTTGACTACTAGCTGTGTACAGCCAGTATAAAAAAATATTCAACATCAAATAGTACCCACTTTCTACTTGGAGTCGGTCACCTCTTTCTACAGTCCTAAGTCTGAATTGTACAGGGACTACAGAAACGAAAGTACTGCTGCTTTGCAGCAGACTGACGCCGGACTTGCAACGTAACGTTTTGGAAGCTGTAAAACACATGCTTATCGTATTTAATAAACCTATAAAAACTAAAAGCGAACACTTTAATTTCTGTATTAAGTGAAAAGTAGCACCTGATAAAATTTAAGTGTATAACAAAGTTAAATTCATTCGACGTACACTAATTTTATTTTGGTTCGTGTTCAATTTGAATGAAAGAACAAACATAAACACATCAAATAAAGATAAAGAACTTGTAGTCCAACTCATTACGTCGTGGGACAATGTTCAAATTAGATTAAAAGTCCCTCGTAAAGGTTAGATGAAAGCAATTCGGACGTAAATAAATATCGCCGTGGAATTTTGATCGTTAACGTTAACCGAATTCAAATAGTTATTTTCGTTTTCATTCCGAAGAGAACGCTTAAAAACGCATTGTCTAGTCGACTGGTTAGGAGAGGTATGGTGTTTAAATTTATTAAAAAGACAACGGGGTGCATTATTCCAATCCATTGTTGACTTTCAAAGCTGTTTCGGCCCACGCCGGAGCGAACAATGAACCTGGATAGACTGCCTTAATTACTACGCGCAATACACAAACACGAGACATTTCACGGCACAAAACGGAATGACCGTAAAATATTAATATTACACCACGTAGGAAGCACATCATTAAACACATTAAAAATTCTCATTTCATACCCACCGGCATTCCATTTACGAACACCCACGCGTTTGTTTTAATCTAGAAAGACAGAACGGGGTAACGGGGCCTGCTTATTTCTCATAAATAAAATGAATCTCAATAATGTATGTAGATATTAGATTCGATTATAGTTTCAAATAATATTATTGACGATTAAATATGATGTATGTATGCACATTGATATTTTTTTCATGAATAAAATATTCATTAGTGTATAAAAATGAAATCATTACGAATAATTCTACATACCTTAAAGCTCTCCAAAAGTTCTCAAGGACGCAAAAAAAACTATCAAGCCGTGCGTAATCGATGTGGTCTTAACACTTAACGTTTTGAGAGGAGTCCAGTATCCAATATAACACTGAAAAGTTGCTGAAGATTTACAAAATCCAAATAAATGCAGGTTGATACGTGGTACCTGAAACAAGAATGAATTTTCTTAATATTTTTTTTTACGTTTAGGTCCCGGCATGGTCAGCCTATTGCCATACACGAAGCGCAAATCTATACTCCAAATTACTACTAGAAACTAGAAAACGTTAGTCAGAACAATCGAATCGTACCCGACCCAAGAATCGAATTCGGGATCTCTCCATCACCATTGGTACATGCAATCCGTCGACAAAGGAGGCAGTTAAAAATTTTGTAATTTTGTAATCAGGGTAAAATTCAGGATAAATAAAAAAAAAATAGGATAAATTTCGGAGGTTTAGCAGTCGGTTTCGATTGCTGCCATGAAGAAACAAACGTTAAGATTTGCCAAAAAAATTCTAAGTGTTTTAATTACCACTAGCCTAGTATCTGCAATGAACGGGCGTTATTGAAAACGGTTTAGACTTCTCGCAGTTGCGGAAGAGAACCGTACCCAGCATTAAACGTTAAAACATGAAAATGACACTGAATTATGCTTTGATCCCACGTATAGCGGCAATAGTTAATTACCAGACCAATATTATTCACGTTTCGTGCAAGAAACTATTTTAAAAATTTGACCTAAAGGGGTGTCCGTCGCCGACGGACAAGCGAAAGGATTTTAATTTATGATTTGAAATAGCGTGCGTTGCCTGCCAACGCTAGTAGAGAATTTGGAGAAACGAATTTCGCATCCCGTAAATAAAATAAAACCTATAACAATATTATTCTATACTTTCTTGGTCGCATGTTGTTGAAGGCTCTGACGTGTTCTCAGTTCGCGCAAAAACCACGCTTTATGCTACCGCATATTATGGTTGCTGGTTTTATAAAGCCATATAATATAACGTACGCGTCCATTTGACAAGTGTAACCAAAAAATCATTTCAGTTCATCTCATCAAACCTTTGCCGTCCATTGTTCTACATGAGTCTTCCTTCAAAATGTGAAGGGACAGAGGTTTTGCCAAATATGTGAACCTAAGTGAATATTATAGAGAACAAGTAGCCACAAAAGTTTCTTCGCTAATTTTATACATAAAAAGATTCTGTAAATGTAAATATTGCAATTAAACTCAATGCCCTGCGACACTTCAACCTGTATTATTAATTTGAAGAAATATGTTTGAGACACCCACATTCAGATACGTACACAAGTTTTGGTAAACAAAACGTCTGTGTCATATCTACCAAAAGTTCAATACTCATCTCAGGATCCTCAAAAACCGGTCGAATGGAACATCGCCGCCCGCGCCGTCCGCCCACGCCGTCGGACATCACGCTGTACCGTACCACTGAGATTTATTGGTCTTACTTCATTATATTCTTGTTGTTATCTATTATGTACTTCATATGAGTGTGTCGTAATGATTCCTGATGTAGCAATGAAGAAAATAAATGTTACTTCTCTCTTGTAAACTAAATCTTATGACAAAAGCTATGTTTCAAGGAATTGACAAAAAGACTACTAAGATTTCTGTTACGGTGTTTAAGCTGGATATAAAACTAGTAACAAGATGTCTAGACTACATTAAGAATAAAAACCTCAAACAATTCATGGAACAGTTGGTTCTTTATCCATGACGATCACTTAAAATCTTATGGGCGGATAAATATGCAAGCCATGTTCCAAGGTCCATTAAGAGGCTATAAATGATTTAATATCTAAACATCTTCACACGTACAATAATACAGATTGGACAATAGAACTGTAAGTATAACGAGCGTCATTTATAGAACGATAATAATTATATACAGTTAAGTTTAATTTCTCCTATGAATATATTTAAATATATTTTCTCCCTTCGTCTTATGCCTTGAAGGTTGTATACGGACCATCACTCTTATAACAGGGCTGTGGTAAACTAAAATGAAATATGCCCAACTGTTAACATCCTCAGATAAAATGTTAAGAAATATATGAGCTACATTCACTTGATTATTAGATTTGATATCTACTGGATCAGTTAACGACATCCTGACATTTCCAGCAGATGCTACTGAAGTGGTAAAAGAGATACGACTCAAATGCCCAGATATCACGACTCACGACATTTACTTTATTGCTGGACTTGATATCTGGGCTAAGTGAGTCAGTCCGCGTTATTCCCTAACCTGTCCGCCTACTGTTGTTCGTTTTCGGGACGCAAAGGCTAGACAAACGAAAACTTAACAAGCACGGTATATAGACAACGTGAATCACTTCACAGTTGATGGATTTTAGACATTACTTTGCTTACATTGAGATCTGATATAATATGAATATTTAAATTAAGTGCTAAAACCGCAGCTTAGAAACTGTTTCGGTTACACGAAGATATAGCTTTCGAACATAGGTATTTAACTGATTTAAATGCTGTCGTGCGTCAAGATTAATTAGATAAGCATCTGAACTAGTACGACCGATTAACTATTCATAGACTGAGCGACCGTAAATAACAACTTTTGTTTTAATTTTCATTGGCTTTGAAACGGTATCATCCTGAAACCGCTTTAATTCATCTCGAAATTGAATCTAGTTTCTAGAGAAAATGTCATCCAAAGCTACCGAAAAATGACCTTCAAACTGTTAATCAATTTTATAATATAAACATTATAAGACAAGTATCGGAATAAGCCAAACGGTACAAATTGTAAATATTGAAAAATAAAAATATGAAGTCAAAGATGCAACCGACTTGAACAATGAAGTAACACAACTAATACCTAACGGGATACGCATTACCGGTTGTATAGGATTACTAGCTCGTTGTTCCAATCACTTAGTCTAGCTACAGGATGATCTAATGTTACAGCACGTTGAGAAAAAACTAGGCGTACACCAGACACGCTCGGGTTGCGCATTATCATAAAGAGAACCGTTTCACTCACCGATGTGAGGTACACATACGTACCACGTCAATGCACATAAATTATTCATAGACAAATGCCTTACAACGATCAACTGAAGATAAGCAAGCAAGCTATATTGGTTCAAAACTCAAGTTTGCCGTGTCGTGCGGGAAAATCATAACCAGTACACTGTGACGCGAGTGATAATGACCGAGGTGGAAACATGGGAAATACCACTTGTTCGTCTACTTCAGTACTCAGTTTTGAGTATGTTATACGGCATTTCATTCGAGTGCTCACATTTACAACCGCGTTGGGGGGTCAAGGAAATCGAGATAAGGTAAATAATAAGCGCGTTGTTGTATAATATAACTTCTTTCAAAAGTCTTTAATGCTGTCATTTAAAGATTGTTGCTTATCGAATTACATACATAAAATACATAGACACATATATTTATATACAATTACTTGCATATGTCCTGATAATATAATTGCAAATATTGTCTTATTTTACGCCTTAACGACTCAACCGATTATCTTCAAATTATGTATGTACCTACACTTCATTATAGGCATAGAACTAGGGTACAAGGGTATATGTAGACCACAATGTAACTTTTATACAGAAAAAAAATCGGTTCCCAACAGATAGAAAAATCTGTTTTATGTGGTCGCCCGACATATCGAACTGGCCTTTCGACATGCATAAGAGTTTTGATAAAAGCTATATGAGCAAGCCTTTATTGCTTATATTATACATGAATTGTTCAAAGTTAAGATCAAAGTGAGCGACGCCGTGGGTACCAAAGTTAGTCTCAGCATATTTGAGATCAACGTGATATAGTTTTAAAACTAACATAATTACATCATCAACCGCTGTTTTAGGGTTATCGTAACAATTAAGACAACTTTGAAACGAGACAACATTTTACGCCAACTTTTGGCCGGCGATTGTAATTTTGACTGAGGAATTTTAATGAATAATACTCGAAAATGGAAACTTCGGTAACTTGGATTGTAAACGTAGGTCGTGCCGATGAAATAAAAACGAAAATTTACTGTAAACAAAACTTTATGCATTTCTCAAATTACATTAAATCAGTTTTCATAATTCGTAACAAAGATATAAAACAGGAAAGCGTATAGATTGCATTCAGTAATATTTTTTGCCCTGCGTACATTTTAAAGTGTTTCGAATGTAACTGACAGTGAAAGTTAATAAATAGACATTTTACGATAATTAGACACGACGACTATAGGTATATATGTACATCATTACTATTCATTTCATGTCTAAGAAACATAAAAACTGTTTAAAAGTTCCCAATTATAAGATTGATGATATTTCGTATCATGGTTATGATATTTCGTAATACTTTATGATGCCTTAAAATTATGTAAAGATTTAAGGACATAAAAAATAAAGAAATTGGTACACAATTTAATAATCATATCGAAAATTATTTATAAAATTACTACTGTTATACATTTTTTTATTCATTGTGGGTCTATTCCGAACAGTTCCGTTCGTATTGTCCTTTAAAGATCACATTTAAGTGTACTGACATAATACGCGACTACGAAAGCGATTGAACCTTGACCTAATTATATCACCGTGTATTTTTCTGTGACTCAGCAACTGCTCATGTTTGTTGCACTTGTCAATTAATGCACATCTGATTACGTATTCTTTTAAAGGCTTGAACATCCTTACGTACCATATTGTTGTTATGAATCATGAACACAATTTGT
>DWDU01003115.1:0-11945 GCA_018245575.1 Jemadia suekentonmiller
TCAATTGTCATAATCTATGAAATATTTCATTAGAAATATCAATGATTTTCTCGAAAAATCAATTTTATTAAAACACAAGTTGTACTCATTGTACTTGAATCCTGATCGGATTGCTCAACATGTAATTGATCTACTCTTATTCGTTATTGATTGATTGCAGAGTATCGTGGGTGATAGCTGTGATAGATAGGGATAGGGTGCGACAAGGGGCCACGGGCGCTACTGCTGCACGTTTGCTGCTTTTTTCAAATAAAGATATTATAAGCAAAGATATACTAAGACGTTCAATGTACAGATGGTAGCATGCACTCCGTAAACTGTATATCTGTAAGTATATGTACTAACATATATATGCACACATTTATTTACTACTCTATTCTTATATAAACATCGTTGCCTCGTAGTTTAGAATTAACAAGCCCCATAAGTTTCAATGGCATTTATCTTATTAATGAGAACTACGTAACGGAATAATTATATGTGTAACTTTTATTGTCGTCGTGTTTTTGGTGTGGAGTGGCTATTACACATAATAACGGTATGGTAATTGGGCATAAATTTATAACATTGAATTTTTGAGGTAACAATTTCTATGCTAGTTTTGCTGTAATGGGTGTGCCGACCCGAATTATATCAGGGCGGCGAACTATGATGATAGTCTTTTCGTTCTAAGAAGAGTCGAATGATAAAAGTAATGGATATAATGATGAAACATAAGAATATAAACCGAACGAAAACTGTTTGTAACTTTCAAGTTCCATATAGGGAGTACGTTAGGTATTTAGTGTAACATCACGCCTGTTATCCCCGAAGAAGTAGGCAGAGGAGTGTAGTACACTCCCACGTCTTACCAGTTATGTTTACGTTCCACTATGGAATTGGTGGTATTATGTACTATTAATAATGTCGCAGATTATTATGAAATGTATTACGTACATTGTCATTGAATTCGTGTTAACCATTAGGAAAGCTGTGATTTTCATTTATATCAACACTCGTGGCTCGAGTGTTTGCCAGAGCGACTGCTGATCGAGAGGACCTGAGTTCGATTTCTGGGTCAGGTACTGTTAGATTTTTCTCATTTGTAATTGTGTGGAGAATTTCCGATGTGGAGAATTTCTGACATGTAGAATTTCTAATGTGGAGAGTTTTTAATATGGATTAGGTTGTTCTCATTTGAAATTTCTAATAAATGGAGTCTGGATTTGTGTCAGGTCTATGATAATAAGTTCAACACCTATTCCATGACGGGACGTAAACGTAACTGTACTACAGTCCCCCGCCTACCTATTCGGGGATTACAGGCGTACATTATGCTTATTTTTTGTCGCTGTACATGACATGGACTAGCTCGTAATCTAAATTCCAAACAACGACAGATCGATGATGAGGATATTGTTCGCGTGCATTTGTCACTAGTTTTGTACAATATCCTTGTTTGAAATCACTACATACTCTTTTAAATTACTCACCGTCATGAGCAGGCTATTACAGTCCACTGCCGGACGAAGGCCGCCCCTAAGGTGTGCCTGTAGCCCCACGCTGGGCACGCCAGTTGCGAATCGCAAGCACATGTGTTAATTTACAACATATTTTAATGTAACAAGACGTCGTCGCAAGCCATTGTATCAAAATGTGTAATTGTTTTATCATACAAAAAAAGTTATACGTTTGAATCTATTTAAACAGTAAAACCAATGTTTCCCGGTCGGGACGCGTCACGTTGCGACCGGAGCGGTGACTGCTCTGATACATCCTTTAAATACCTATTAAGCGATCGCCCATCTTTCCCGCGATTTTGGTCGCATATTTTGGTAAATTCCATGATAAACACTGTATCATAAAATCACAATTACAGTTCGAGTAACTACACTATTGAAAGTTTTTTTTTCTGATGGCTATTGAAAGACGATTGTTCTATTATTAAATCACGCCGGTATACCCTCGAAGGAGTAGGCAAAGTGTAGTATACTCCCACGTTCCAGCTGCTATATCAGTTGTCTTACCGTTGAACAGGGTCTGAGGCTATTGCCAACTTAGGCACCTTAATAATACACTAAGTAATAAGTGTAATTTGATATTCTACCTAACTATATTATAATTGCGAGTGCCTATGCCAGCTCTAATTACACTTATAATTCACGTTACGCATAAGTACTTTTTAAGGTGTTCGTTCTGTCCTTATTACATAAGTAGGTTCCCATATGAAAAATATGAACATGCTCGTATAGTGGTTAGATACATAAGTACGTAACATCATAAAAAACGTAACACCACGCCTATTATCCCCGAAGAGGTAGGCGGAGGAGTGTAGTACACTCTCACGTTTCACCAGTTACCTTTACGTCCCACTATGGAATAGGTGGGGAACCTATTGCCATGCTCCGGGCACAGATCCAGACTTCAAGTCACTACTAGAAAATCTAAATTAGAAAAATTCTATAGTGCCCGACCTGGAAATCGAACCCAGGACCTCTTGATCGGCTATCACGCATGCAACCAACACGACCAACGAGGCAGTTAATGAGGCATCAAATATGTATTTGTACAAGAACATCTTGACACTAACATTTATGGACGGTGGCTGTGCCTTCACGCCTTCAGAACAGGTTCGGTGAATTCAGCAACCGATATTGATAATAATATGCAAATTTAATATCAATAAGTTTTTGCTTCCAAATATTGTTTGATTTTTATAAGGAAGGCGCACATTTTACGCGAACGAATATCTCAAGATGGTGGAACAGCTTAATATGCATCTATTTAATGAGCCCATTAGGAGTTTAAAATTAAATATCGTTGAAATATTATATAATATTTATCAAGTATCCAATATTTTAATCACTTTCAGTGAATCGTGCTGGTTGATTAAGTACCTGTAGCCAAACGTTTGGAAAGGATAAAGTCAAAGGATAAATCGAAATATTGTGGTGTTAAATACATTGATTATCAATAAATATTGTATTGCAGTAGTGTTGAATTTTAAATAATAGAACCAATTATAGGTAATATCAGAACTATTACTAACTAGACTGCCTCGTTGGACGTGTTGGTTGCAAGGGCGTACTGCCGATCCAGAGGTCCTGGGTTTGATTCCCGGATCGGACACTCAGATTTGTGTATTTTAGATTTTCTAGTTAGCTTGGAATCTGGAAAAGTGCCCGGTGTATGGCAATAGGCTCACCACATATTCCATATTGGCACGTAAACGTAACTGGTGAAATGTTGTAGTGTAGGTAAGTACTTACTACATTCCTCTGCATACCTCTTCGGGGATTACAGGCGTGATGTTACGTTTATTAGAAGTATCAGAAAAAGTAGTTGCTTTATAACTTTTACTCCACTCCGATGAATGTTAACCGTTTTTTGAAAAAATTACGGTGTAATTTCCTTCCAAGTTCTATATGAAAAGTTTTCATATGCCTTCCTTAATTTAGGTATATACCGTTGAGTCAGGTCTAAAGCCATGTTAAGATTAGATTATCAGACACAAGGTAAAACTTGTATTTGTCACGTTTATGTGACCTTATTGTGTCTCCCTTTCACAACTCTATGGTTCGCTATTTTCAAATCCGCCTATTATAAGCATGACGTCATATTTTTTTCGGAGCGGACTTAATGTAAACTGTACTAATTAATCGCTCTTTAATAACATATAAGAGTAAAGTTTTTGTCCCATGAACATTCTTTTAACTTGAATAAATATTTTTTATTATCTAGTTATTGTTTTATTTTTCCAAACGTACAATTTTTCATATAAAAATACATAAGAAATATAAGATTTAATATAATACAAAAATTAACTCGGATTTCAAAAGACAAAAAATGTGTATCCCTAATAATTTGACCAATTATTTTAATGGAGATAGCCCATGGTAATTAAATATATTTATTGTTAGGCTCATTAATTATATTTTTTACTGCTGCCATAACAATATCGGCATTTTAGTTACAATGTTTCCAATTTTTATTCTATAATTTAGAGTTATGGGTTTATATGAAAATTTAAAAGCCAATTACTAAGATCTGCAGAAGTTAAACTGAAAATTAACGGTAAATGACAAGAACGATCATTGTAAATTTGTTTTGATTAGTTATCGATTGGGGTATAATTAGAAATTGTGCCAATCGCGTTACGGGCCATCTGTCAACCTTACGGACTTAGAAGCGTGAAAAGGTAACAGACACGAGAAGTGAATGGACCAATTAAATAATTCAGTTAATCGTGGAGCCGGCGGCGGCGACGTAAACATGCGTGAGAAGGGCGAGGTGTCGTAGGAGGAGGGGTCTGTGGAGGGGCGAGGGCGTGGCCGGTGACGTCACGAGGTACCTAGCTCAGTCGGTCATCACCCGGCGCACGTAGCGGTCGCGGCGACGCGTCGCCTTTTTAACCCCGAAGTACGAGAAAGTCGCCAAAATTTTCGACCGACAGTATCACTCACCCTCCAAGGTGTTGAAGTTGGAGGACGACCCTTGGGGGTCATGTGCCATGTACTCCCCGGACAAGATGAAGTCCAACGGGGGACTCATGGCGCCTCCGGGCTGCTTTCCAGCCCGGTACAGTCCAACATACCGAAGTTCAGACCCGCGCCGGTGCGTGCCAAATCCATCCGTAAGTACCCTAAACACTTCTAACCCCCACGTTATTGCACGTCCTCCACATCGGCACGCACTTTGTTTACATGTGTCACGGCAATACGTTGTCGCATCTCGGACAATGTGTTCAAAACAAACAAAACTATAGTAATGCCAATAACCCATTACAACTATCAATACCTACATCGTGCATTCGTATATTTTAACACGATCTCTTCCAGGACACCACGTGCGTTTGCGCTGTGCGTTGTGTACAAGTTTTCCAGTGTTGTGAAGTGAGCTTGCGGCCATGGCGAAGTGCGACATGGAGCTCCATTGTTATGTTACTTCTCTAGCCATTTGTTCTTCTTATTTTTCGCGAATTGTTTGATCGGTTACTTTGTGCAAAGTTTTCAATGAAACAAATCAGTTTTAATCATTCTTGATAATCTTTGAGATAATAAACTGACATAAATAAATAAGATATGTATACATATATATTCACGTGTTCAAGCCAAACTAATGACTATAGTCACAAAATATTTACTTATTTTTGTGCTATGTCAAAGTTAGGAAGATATAATATCTTCTTAGGTACGAATAGCTTATAAAACTCCGGCGTGGTAGTATTTAACTGACAAAGATGATTATTTAATCAAAAATAAATGAGTTGGAAGATTAAATAAAGTTTTGTTCGTTTTATTAAT
The DNA here is from genome assembly GCA_018245575.1 of Jemadia suekentonmiller. Taxonomy (NCBI): domain Eukaryota; kingdom Metazoa; phylum Arthropoda; class Insecta; order Lepidoptera; family Hesperiidae; genus Jemadia; species Jemadia suekentonmiller. Next base: position 5,283 of record DWDU01003115.1, read on the forward strand.
AGCTTAACTTTTTGTGTTTTGCAAATCTATTTTAATATTAACCATACTAATCTAATATCTTTCCGGTATTGTGCCTACGGTAAAACGTACCGATATGTTAGTTCACAATGCTCATACATAAATACTTTTTAATGTAATTTGACACTGAAAGAGACCAATTTAAATTAATAATTTTTAAATAAAAAGAAATCATTTTTGGTTACCACTTAAATACAATAAATAAACTGTTTTTGTTGTTGTATTGAATAAATGAATTGTTACAATAATTTATGTAGGTATATATGGACGAAAAAAAATTTGAATTACTGAATGAGTGCTTTTATTTCAAATATTTTTTATAAATCTTCTTGTCCGTTAACTCGTAGAACGTTATTTACATAATTTATCCGTGTATAATGAAAAACCCGGAGATAGCTTGCGTAGCGCTTGCCGTAAGCGCTACGGGAAATGCCGACGGCGGCGGCGGCGCTCGCTACGAGTTAACGCTACGTTCACACGGCAGCATTTTTCTTCGTTAACCGTTGCACGGGATTTAATCTAAACAAAGCAATAGACACACGAAAATGTATAAAAGCTCAATAAATTCACACGGAGTCGATGCAAGAAAATCCCGTATTCGAGAATAATTTTTTCATGTTGTAGCCGATCGTTAAAATGTTTGGGAAAACGAAAAATTTATTTTCCGATGTGGACCGGTATTCACCAACGGATGAATGGAATATGTTATAAAACGCTGTTTACTTGTTTGTTTGTTTCTATGTGTATACGTAGATCCATGTTGGCGCGCACTAATCAACTGGCTACTTATTTTATGTCTCGTTTACGGTCCTAACATATTCATACCGTACCATGTTCACATGTTTTTCAAAACGAAGAGGCATCGTGGAAATGTAGCGTAGGTGACGTGCATCGTAGCGTAGCATCTACATACCATGCCTAATCGATCAACGTTCACACTTACATCTCAACACTTTTTCGGTAATATACATGTATATTACTATTATATACTAGCTGATAACCGCGACTTCTTTCTTTATGTAGGGTTAGAGAAGAAGTCAAAAACATTGAAGATAAAAATATATTATGTGAATTTTAACAAATCGCTAACAAATGTACAATCTTAAAACTATAAATTAAACGATAGGTAGACTTGTTATTATTATTATGTCTGTACGCCAGGTACCTTATGGAGGAGGTGGATAGTTTGGTACTTATAATATAACACAAGAATATAAAAATCTAATAAATGCTATAACTGATTGATTTTAACTGAAAACTTTGCACAAAGTTTTATTACAGGAAAAAAGAAGAGAAGCATCAGCCGGGGATTCTTCTACATTGTGATTTGTTTTATAATATTTTATTTTCCAGTTATGATTCCCGAGTCCAGTGTAATATTTAAAAAAAGTAAAAAACCGAATAATATTATTCAAAGTAGCGGTTTTCAAAAAAAGCGGTAACAAAAAATTAATAATAGAAACTACTTAAATAAAAATAAAAATGTGCGCAAAGTGCATAAATATAAAGTAAATTTGGTATAATCTTTTAATAAACGTGATCTCTAATCTTAAGATACTATTTTTAGTCGAATATAAAACATGAGTCATCCGTTTTCAATATGTCAAAAATAAGAAGAAAAAACAATCCAAATACTTATATAAATTACTTTCACTCGAACCTTACCTGTGCTTATGTAGTAATGCGATTACACAATTAATAGTGAAGCGGTATTAAAAATACAATTAAACGTGTATATATTTTATTTAATACCATGGGGAGTTCGGAACGCATCGAATCTACGGACATAATAAAACCTTTCACAAAGCATGTCAGTAAACATTAATAAACGGAATCACGTCTTCATTAGCAACGTTCTGTAACTGCAGATTTAAATTCAGTTTTGTATTAACGTTGACGGTATTGAAAACTGAATTGAAAGTTAATTTTCATATTAAAATTTAATTCGTATTTATGTACTCGTACACGGTCGATATAAGATGTAATATCAATATGGGCACGTGAAGTAATTGTAGCGTTTGATTATATTAATTATTATTTTAATCAAAATATTTACGAAATTATTACAGTCAATATTAATATGTAAGTAGATATTACGCCTTTAGTTTCGCTATTACGATAATCATTATAACAATTTCTTTGTTTTATTAGTCGATTAGCTGTAAGCATCAAGGTTCAATCCCGGGATCGGATACTTACTATAGAAATTTTGTATCTTAAATTTTCTTGATTAAATTTCTAGTAGAGTGACAGAGTCTAGATTTGTGCCTGGCGTAAATTGGAAAATGGTGAAACATGGGAGTGTATACATTCCTCTGCCTATCGGGAATTACGGGCGTGACATAACTTGATTTTTTAACATATTATAATAATTTCTTCGTACTTGAATATGTCATAATAGATGTTACAAGTAAATACAAATGCATATTCAGTTAGAATACAAAATAACACTGCTTTAATACATTCCGTGCCACTCAACTTTTGTTATTAAACGCTAGTAGTGTGAAGGTACAGGTTAATTGTAAAGCGTTAATAATAGATACCCATATGTTTTAGTATAAATACATTGGTGTCTTTGATTGCCGTGAACTTCATACAAGTTCCAAGTTCAGGTATAAAATAGTTTTCAATAACTTTCTAGCAATTATTATTACTGTTTGTGTCCTTTATAGAAACGACGACTTGGTACAGCGTAATTATTTTATATTGCAACATTAATATTGGTATCGGATTACATGTTATTCTAACATTTAAAAAAATACAGGCGTGATTTTATGTTGTGTTAAGTTAAATGTATATTACTATGACATAAATAAATAAAATAAAAGAAACTTGCAGTGCCCACTATTAGGCTTCATAAAGTGTCTAACTCCTTTTGTAGGTCGAAGTACCTATACGCTTTTATAACAAACTACCAAACGACGCGGTAAATTTTTCAGTGTGCAAGTTCAAGAAATTCGTTAAGGTTCGATTATGCCAAAAAGCCTATTATTCAATTGCAGATTACGTGCAAGACATAGACGTTTGGAAATGTGTTGTTATAGTTCTAAGGCTTAAAATTATAATTTATATGATATTGTAATACAAGTGCTTATTTTAAAACATGCAGTAGCACACCTATGGAGTTTCTTTCGCCGCTTCTTCCCCATAGCGAGGCATTTTCCGAGGCAGTCGTAGTTTCATTTTGATGTGCAAAAAGTGTTGTAATGAACCAATTTTGAATAAATGAAATTTGACTTTGAAAAAAATATTTCACAATTAAAGTAGTACCTACATTAAGTTCGTTTATTTTCAATTTTCTAAATTCTTATTCGTTTTAAATTAAATGTTATAATTGGTTGACATATTAATTGATTAGGAGGTCTGTCTTCAGGGATAATTATTTATTAATTAATCTTCCGGCCTTCCCGTCAATCACAAACCATGAAAATGAACTTTCATGTAAATCTGTCTCATTTCTATCTACTTACATCTGTGTAACTGTATTAATTCAGTTTTTAATTATTTTTCCGGAATTACCCGATTAGTTTTTTGAAGCGCGAGAGTGTACTATACTTCGCAGCATACCTCTCTGTTATTATATCATCACTCCAGGTCTGCTACGGTATAGGCAGCAACTTAAAGTTTGTGGAATAATTCGAGATAGATATGAACGGTAGCACACGGTACGTGGGCTGTGATATGTAATAATTCTGTTGTCGAGGACGGTGAATCGGTAAGCGACGGTCAATCGATAGGCGGCCGTCGTCCTACACGTCTGCTCTGTTACGTACTGCACGGCAGCTCTGTCACGGCTGCCGTACAGTCGCTCGAGTTAGCAACCGATGCACACACGGTGGCGTGACTGATGCGTTCCAACGGTCAAGGGCTTACGAATTGATTCCCCTTACCCACCTTGAACCGCTGTACAACTTGCGTTCATGTAATATTTCGCTCTATACACTGGCTTTTGTTCTACGTTTCTATAACTCGTTCCATTTTGCATTATTTATTTCCGCGCAATCAATCCGTTCTGTGCTTTACGCGCCGCTTAGTACGAGTGTGTGGTTTGATTTTTAGTGTACCTACAGTGTGGTGCAGTGGCGTTGGTTCGACGGCCGGTGGACGGTATCGCTGGGTGAAAGTTTGTTATTGCTTGTAAACTATGTAAATAGGGCGTAGTTTAACGATTAGAGAAAATTGGGCTACTGTTCCGTCATAATTAATTAACTATGTGGCAGTTCTGGCATTTACGTTGTATTATCAAGTGGTAATTACGAATGGTCTAACCGCGATCACTTCTAATTGTCACCATTTAGTCTCGCGTTCGGAATAAAACAGTCTTTCAGATAGCGATATGATTTTAGAGTCCATTAGTGAAATGTCAGACTGAATGCACAGACTAATAAATACTTATGATGTTGCCAACGACGATTTTATTTGGAGCCGCGCATGTGGGAGAGGCTTAATATTCTAGAAAGTTCCGCCGACACATCGTTCGGCCAACGTTGAAATGGGATAAATTAACATATAAATTAGTCTGATCAATTAGTGAAGTCAACCAGAGAATTGTCTCGTTCCATTCGCTAATGGTCTGGTTTTCACGCACGTAGTATAGATCACGTTATAGTACTAGTACCTACCTACACATAAAGTACGAGGATCTTTAAAATATAACAAGTAATTTAACTGTTTGATGTAAAACTGTAGTATTTTCAATGACTGCTGCCTGCCTGGTTCGTTGGGCTAACGTTTGCAAGCGCGACTGCTGATCTAGAGGTCCTGCGTTCTATTCCCGGGGCGGGTACTACTAGGGCGGGTACTTTTTCTCACTTAAATTTACTAGATGGAACTCCTAGAAGCGGTACGGATTGGAGTCGAGTGTATAGCAATAGGCTTAGCACATATTCGCTAATTATAGTAGGTAAGGTTATATTTGGTCAGATCAATGTAGGTATACGAAATTTTGTAAAATGCAATGTTAGAGTCCTTTTTTCTAGTAGGTACCTACAGTCAAATTGTACCTGAACTTGAAGCTTAGGTTACATATAATGGTAATATTTATATATTTGTGGTTGTATATAGTTTATTTCAACGAATATTAGATTTAACGCGTTAACACAATTTTAAACTTTCATCTATCGTAATCAAAACAGTTCGTAGTACATCACTGCCTTCGCTCGTTCGTGTGTGTTAGTACGATGAAGGACGCGCTCAGACAGTTGGACAGTAATAGATCGTATTTAGCCGGGCGGAGTAGTATCGGGCAGACACTTTCACCGAATGGCTTAAAAATATCAAACGGATGTTTGGAGTGGGTTAATTGTTTTGCTACGCTGTGTGTAAATGTGTCAAGTTCAGTTACTGCGCTATGGTTAGATGTAGCTACCTACTACATCGTGTGACGTATCCCGCCAGTCGTGTCAAACAAATCGGCATTTTAAATTGCATACTTCCATTACTTGAACACTTCAGGATACATGAAACAAACCGCGCGTTGTCGCGTTAAAATACTGATGGATGCAGCTCAAAAAATTAAAAAAAAATACCTCGACAGCCCCAAAGGAGCGGTGAGATATTTTCATTAAGTGCCTTCTATTTTGGAATGAAATAAACAACGTCATTATCCGAAATTAAACGGAAATTAACACGTGCGCAAACCGTCTACTAAACAAATAATACAACACGTCTACGTTACGTAGCTGATGAACTATAAGCCGCTATATAGTAACAAGTTTCCCGTGTAGGCGCACAGTTTTATTGCATTTCTGCCCGATGTACGACTTTCTCGTTTTGGCACGCCGTTTAATCGGCAGCAGCGAAAGAGACAGGTAGAGTCAGCCTGTGCTATCTTATTTTATTCATGGAAGCGCGGAACACGCTGCGCGGTGAGATGGACTTATGCTTAGGGCTTCGCGAAAGGCAAGGACGGCTGCTACCTCTCATGACCGACTGCAAACAAAATACAGACGAGGGTGAGCAGCCACCGACGATTGTTATTCGACTTATATAGTAACAACGTCTACGTTCATAACAAGAGGAATGACAATAATAATAAAAAAGGAAAATGCATTCTTTTATAAAATGTATACAATACCGGCTGTTGTAATGCGAAGGTTTCTCTCTATCGAGGAAATGACCCGAATAAAATACGTAGTATTCGAATTTCGCGCCATGTCTTTCACGCTGTCTAACGCGTCTTAGAATAATAAATGTACTGGACGATAATAACATTTGTCGTTTCAACAAAATATATTACTTAAACTAATCGGTTAGACATTTTTCCAATAGGTAAACCTTTTATACTCATAATTAACAAATACTAAGTAAGTAAAAAAACAAAAGAAATCAACTTTAGGAACAAGTTAATATTTTCGTAATATTCTATGTAGAGCGCACCTTCACCGCGCTGTCTCTATTGTGAAGGATTTAAGAGATTTCTCATTTGAAATGTTGCTTTAACGTATACAAAATCAAGTGATGCTAGGCTTACGATTAATCTTCTTAGGTATCTACTACAAAAGGGTTCGAAATGAAACTAAACAAACACTGATGTGTATGAATTCACGAACTGAAATATAATTACATGTACCTAAATAACAACTTTTCATGTACCCCAGTGATGTAAACTCTAGCATACTTATCTAATTTGGCGAAGTGCACTTT
>DWDU01003116.1:0-11944 GCA_018245575.1 Jemadia suekentonmiller
GGCTCACCACATATTTCATGAGTGGATGTAAACGTAACTGGTGAAACGTGGGAGTATACAACACTCCTCAGCCTAGCACTTCGAGGATATTCAGGCGTGACGTTACGCGTATTCCTTGTTATATACTAAATATTTAGAACGGTCTATGTTTTTTTTAGATATCTATCTAACAAGTAAGTAATAGTGGTTATTTCCAATACCAAATGAGCACCCAAAATGTTGTAAAGTTAGAAAGAGGTCTTAAAAAATAAGTTCATTTCACTCCTGTGTTTTATAACCCTATGCATGTAATTACGCTCAAAGTTAATTACCTGCACATGTTTTACGCGTGCAATATAACGAGCGAGCAATTATTATAATTATAAGAGTTTATTCCTTTTCTCATCAATGTGTGGTGCTCAATGGCTTCTCGTGAGTGCATAGTGTCTATTTGAAACGACTTCTGTTGCAGGTTTTACATTTGTCTAAGCTTTATACCAACCATTTAATTATAATAGCGATAACAACAAAATTTGAGGAGTGTGTGTGTCTGCACTTGTGTGTTCATACAAACAAATGACATACTGGCTGTCCGTTACGATTACTTTTAGATGAAACTGTTCGTAATGTATTATAATAATCGAACCTAAATACCAGGGTGTTTTATAAAGCCCGAGAATGATGTTGACTAGGCTCATTTGGAGATTACCCAGCTTATTCATACATCGATCCATCAGTCTTTAAGTCCATTGGATATATACCTCTCCTAATTGATGCAACTCCGATTCTGATTCTAGCTGTTTTCTTAATTTCTTCAGAACACCTAGTAATGAGGCGACCTATGCTCATTCTACGATATTAACTTAGTAACTTTAAGTGTTATGAAAACAATAATTTTCTCTGTTACTTACGAAGGATGTGTCATCTGGATCTCCATAATCAGTTCCCGTGGTATTTCGAAGTAGTCCGGATCTTTGCCGTTAGCGGACAGCACGAGGGGCAGTATGTCCCACGACGTGCGGGGCGGCTTCCATCCCAGTTTCAAGCACAGCTGTATAAACCGTTAAAGATTATTAATTTTTAAAAATAATAATTTTTATTAGTGGCCCTGTGTGTCTTTACTATTCTTCATACTCGTATAAAGTTACTACATGTTAAAAGTAATGACTATACATCAAAATAAGCGTACCTAACAGTATTTTCGTTAGACCGAAAAAAGAAATTCGTTTAAAGTTATACAAAAAATAATATTAGGTAATAAAATTAACACTGTTTATAAAAAAAATGTTTTACAACGAACACTTTCCAAACTTGAACCGATTCGACTTTTATTCCCTACATAAACGCCAATGTGACAAATATTCGACTATGTATTACGTTGACTACATTCTAATCTTCATTCATTAGTAATATAATTTAATAATTTTCTAGACCTTATTCTACCTATGTTACTAAAATAACCAAATACACCTGCACTAGAAATCATTCTAAGTGAACAGCCGCCATTTTTCGCCACAAAATTGTATGACAGCGCGCGTACTTCGCAACTGAACAATATTTTCAAACATGGCTGATCGGCTGCGCGTACAACAGGTGCACGCGAAGTCCGCTACGTCAGTACGGATTGATTTATATATGTACGGCGCGGCTATCGATATTTCACGCTATTTGAAGGATTGATGGCATTGAAAAAAAATGTGATCCTGTAAAAAGTGGTAGCCGTGCATGTTGTTTGGTAATCGTCAACGTTCATTTGTTTCTACAGTAGACACCGGAGTGTTCCACGTTAGTCATTCAGTATATTCAGTGTTATATAGTGTCCGACCTATTACTGATGTTAAGTAGCGGCCCTGACTACAATAGTGGCCGAATACCTCTTGCTCTTACCTCTGTAAATTCGCAATGCATGGGATCACCCAATATAGTTCCATCGGGCTGCTTGTAGCCAGCGTAACTTATTAGCTGGCTGTTCCATATCCTGTAGTCGTGCTTCCCGTCCGTGCGTTGCGGGAACACAGTCATTGCGGACCTGGAGAAAACCCAGAAATAAAATCTAATTTTTAGTAACCCATGGCAACTATGCTTGCCGTGGGATTTCGATTTTCTCTCAATAATTCTGCTTTGGGCCGCAGTTTCAATTTCGGCTAAGAAAAGCCGAATTTTCGGTTCAGCCGTAATTGACGTTCGTCAATGATATGAGAAAATATCAATGTCATTAAATCATTTTGAACCAACTAGAATTATACCTACATTATATATATCTTCCATTTAATATAAAATATTAAGATACTAAGGAGCAAGAGAAATCATCCGAATACAAAATAAAAAAAACACTGTGCTAAATTTTAACAACAGAACATATTTTGGTATCGGTGTCAGCTTCAGCTAAAAATCACGTTTCGGCCGAACATTAACAAGTGCACCAATATTATAATTATATATATATAAACAAAAGCTTTATTTACTAGAATTTTCAAATACGAGTACATTGTAATATTTCGTAACGCAAGATAATTCCAATTACATATTAAGAAAACAAATGATACAAAACTTTTAATAATATTGTACAAATAACATATTATACGCTGAAATAATGTTTTCTATGCTCCACTGTAATTACCTGGTACCTAATATTGAATATTAATAGTAAAAGCCATAGGGCTTTCAATGTTTGGTAAGCACTTAAGATAATCCCTTCATTTGGCGGTATTATGCTTTGTATTACAATGCAACATCTATTTTATATACGAGGCCAATTCTTGATGTTATTACACATGCAAATATTACAATTGAATGGGTTAATATATACTTATCGAGGAGCCGTTGACTAAAAATTTTTTTTTTGGCAAAAATTTACATGCAGAAAATACATAAAAATTTACAAGCAGTTAAAAAAAAATTGACTTAAACATTATATGCTTCATTTATGTACTAGGTTAAATTTAGATATTATTTTATATATTTAGTTCTTTGTTTGTTACTTACGTTGATTCAGTATTATAATACAGATACCGTTTTGAAATACATACCGTTGTGCCATAATCGATCTTCTGATCGTAAAAGTTAAAGATTAAAATTATCAAGTAATAGTATTACATAAAATCCTATAAGAAATGTATGAGAACTAATCACAAAACTCCCAAAAAACTCGGATTAATTTTCCACCCGAATCGTCATATACTTTACGACATTGTATTCTGCAAAGTCCATTCATTGCGCTATCATTTAAACATAGCCAGAAAACAAGTACGAGAAGTACAATTATTTAAGCTACCAGTATCTCTTTGTGGCTAGAGCTTTGACTCTAAGCCGTGCACTGTACGCTGCTTTAAAACACCCTCAAGCTTCACCCCACCTGCGTTATCTATCGCAACGACCGTAACCGCCATGTAATGGCAGTTATTTATGGGATTTTTGCCATTATTCAGGTTCAAATCCCGGTTTGGATAGTATTGGATTTGTCGAATTTTGATTTTCTAGTAGAAATTTCTAATGTATCGACACAGGCTCGCTCCCCATTCCATAGCAGAACATCAACGTAACTGGTGAAACGTGGGTGTGTACTACACTTTTCTGGCAAACTCTTTAGAGATTACAGGCGCGTTACGTTAATGTTATGCTAATTAGCTTTATTACACGACATACCTGATGTTTCCTTTGTTAGTGCTGTACTTGACGTGGTTGCATAGAGCCTCAAACATGCCGCTGGTGGTAGTGACTTGACGACAATCGAACACCTGCGTACAGAGGCCGTTAACTTTTAAATAAAATAATAGATTAGTAATACTTATATAATTATGTTATTTCGGAACAGTCCGACTTGTCACAGAATTGTGATACGTAACCCGGAATATCATTTAACAATGTACGTAGATACGCTTAATATTTTTTTATCCTATAATTTAATAGTTGCACAATGTATCTACGATAATACTATGAACAACGTTACGGATACAACTATAATAGAGGTTTCTGTCACAAACCTTCATGCAATTTATTGCATATTATCTGAGAGACCGAGCGCGGCGTGCAACTTTCCCTAGGAAATACTATGTTTCACACCAGAAAAAGTTACTTATACTGGTCCATAATACATAGGTATACATAAATAATATTCGCTTTTTAAAACTTGAAATAAAAAAATTATAAATGGAATTTTAATGAGGGAAAATTTTAATAAATGCTCAAGATGAAAGTTATCTCATATTAAAACTATTTTCAGTGTCTTAACCACAATAATTATCATCGGTATCATCACATCATATTTTAACAACAACTTGGCGTAATGATATAATACTAATGTTGCTGAAAGTAAATCTATACTCAAAACTTTTAAATATAAGATATATAAACTATAATTACGATTCTAAAGTGACTCACGATGAACTCGTATTAATAAGTAAACTTAATTACAGAAAATTATTACTATATTCCCCTGTTCTATATATGTACATAGATACACTATATAGAATGGCGGTAAACCAATTTGCGGAATGTTTGGCATGCACAGCTTGTGATGCAAGCAAATTTGATTCGCATCCCTGGTCTCAACGCATCTATACTGTATTACAGATGAACGCGTACACAATAACTTCTTACTTCATACCAGAGATATGTAAATACGCCTTGAAACATATGCAATCAGATTTCGACTGAAAATATAACGCAGTTGCTCTGGAACGCAGTTTTGCTGTGCAGCAACCCTTACTTGATCATAGTGTTTCAAATTTATAACGTGCATGGTCCTAGTTCCAGATAAACACATACTCGTTATGCACTCTCATAAAATACGCTTAACGAAATGCATATTTCTTGTTGCAACCTAAGCTCGTACTAGTCAATTATACCGTTGGCCACGGAAGATTACATTTTAATATTATTCTCAACAGACGAATACATTAGCTAATTTGTTCCAACCTTCACCTTGTTCAGCATTTCAAATGTTGGGTGAAATGAGGTTTTAATTTACTATATAGAAGTTACGCGTCACAGAGACTGTAAATCACTTCAGTCGGAGCAACAACGCCGCGAACGACCGTCACTCGTTTCGAACCGAGCAATACATTTAAGCTGTTTAATTACTAAATGTAGTCGTGAATATCAGACGGACTTAAAAGTGGTCCCGCTAATGCCGATTTAAGTCTCCCTCATCCTCGAAAGGAAACTGAACGGGGACAGGAATAAATTACTAGTAACCCCGTTACCGCGCCGCGACTCAATCAGACGTCGTAATTAGGAAAAATATTGAGATTTAGTTCCCTTTTCTACGAGGGATTAAACTGCGTTGATTGGTTTGATTGGCACTAAATTGGAGATAATCTAATAGTAGTGTGGCGGCTTCGAGAGCTACGAGTGTTTTAGAGGTTTCGTTGCTTGTTTTGAAATGTACATAAATAGACTCTACAATTCTGGCACCACGTAAACATCTCATAATTATCTTCATTTTACTTTAAGTATACCATTTGTAGCATAAAATCGCTTTAGGTGGTTTCAAGTAGAAATATTACTTAGAGACGCCATATACAATATTCGAATGGACAGGGATATACTGCGACAATTATTACAAACACGACGTGACCAAATAAAGATGTTAACAAACAGAAGTTACATGGAACATATTATTTGATTACTGTTACTGCGCTAACTGGTCGCGGTGGAACAATGAAACAACATAAGTTAAATATTTGCTTTGCAGTTACAAAATACGTTTGTATACAGTAATGTAAAACAAATACAAGTTACGGGTGTACTCGGTGAAGAGGCGAGTGACTCGGTAGAGCTGCAGCTTATAATGCGAACAAGTTTTTAACGAGAGACATTTGTAGAGACGCTTTATGAGCGATTTTAAAAATATAACTTTAATTTGGTTTTAAAGGTATATAATAGTATAAATTAAAAAACAGAAATGTTTCACACTCGGTGCTCTCTGCCTACCTCGTAAGACATTTGTCATGATAACATTGTATAATAGTAATTTTACTGTTATTTGTCAGAACTCTTCTGTCCGTTGAGCATTTTGATCTAGGGGTCAGTAATCTTGAATGTTGCGCAGGAATGTATGAATTTGTTCGCACACAGTTTTTTTTTAAATTTGTGTGCTGAACATGAGTTTTTCGTCTATTATGGCGCGTAAAAGTTATATTAGTAAGTATACGCAGAAAGGTATATATTATGTAGTTTATCTATAGTGTGGTTACAGTAGCCTAATTTTGCATAATTTGAAATTAAGTTACGGTATATGAGTTATTATTATTCATATGTTCCTTAATCGAACGCTATCTGGAAAAAAAAATTGCGCAACTTCCAAAAGATCTCTCCGTGACAGAGTAGGCCACATATAATGGTACTTTGTAAACTTTATCCATTATTATATTTTTTGCTCAGTATTATTATGACGATAAAAACAGTAAAGTATGATCGTAGTAATACTCAAATGTAAGTAGTTTTTTTTTTCTCTATAAATGTACTGACATAAATTTCATAAAAACTTGGTAAAACATTTTAAAAACGGCACGATTTTAGCTCCGGAGTGTGCGGTAACGTTTTGCAGAAAACTACGTTGAACAATACTATATTTTCATATAAGTATGAGTCACAGAGAAATTGACCTGGTAGCTTATGGCAATACTCCTTAAAAATACTGCTGCGTTTAAACATGTATAAAATCCGATTTACTAATGCGTTGGTGCTTTAAAGGAGATTAGTACTTTCATCATCTTTTATGCACAAGCTTTTCATCAAACGCTTCATATTTTCTCTGATTTGCCACGAAGAGAAGAATATTTCCCATTTTACACCTGCGCAATAAATAAGAGACCACTCGATGTTGATGGAATACGGTAATTTACCGACAAAGTGCTATTAATTTGTAAAGGAAGTCAAAGAATTCGCTTGAATATTTCTGAATACACGTCTGTTTGAACCTAAGTCTGTATAGACCGAAACGCTGATAGAACTGGCACACGTTTCATAAATTCTTCAGATGGCTTAACTCCACCAACTCTTCAGAAATTTAATGGATTTACAACGATTTAGTCTGTCCGTTTTTGTAACAATTTAAATGGAGTAAAATAGCGATAAGGCGCTCGAAATCACTGTTAGGCAGAGCAGAAGTTAGAGAACGGTGTTCTATGCGATGCCTCAATTGAGCTAGTGTCTGCAATTGCCACAATAAGAAGTGCCGCATAGTTCTATTCCAAGATATTCAGCATTGAATCTCTTATTTCTTTTTAAATAAGCTAATAACACGCCTATATATAGGCAATATTTTTTTAATATGAAACTTGGATAGTAAAACTGACGTGTTTTTAAAATTAGCCTAATCCGTGCGATAGTGAATCACTCGTAATTGTTTATATCGTACATTTCTCAAGAGCATATTTGGCGAGCCAACTATCTACCTGCTCAATCTTGCTGCACTTTGTATCACGCATATTTCAACTGCGTGACGTAAATATTTGCAAGGCTTAAAGCAAAGTTAAGGCCACATAAACCAAATGTTATGAACAAATCTATAAAATTGAACAATTGTGAAAAATGATTGCAAATATTTAAAATAACAATTTAGTACTTTAGTTGCTTGTAATTATGATCTAAATTGCTTAAAAAAGCAAAATAATGTTGTTGCTAAGTATTTCGTGAGTGTTACACATTATGCGGAGACTCTCCACGTCGCTGCAATCAGGAAGAGCTCATGAGGATGGACCTCGTATAGGTCCGCAATTAGTCGGGCCACCCCCAAAAAACCAACGTGTGTCAAGCCGACTTACACCATAATAATATTGTGGTTTTATCATTTAAAATTGTACAATTACGTATTTATCACATACCTATAAGCGAAACTTATGATACTCACGCCATCTACTATCAAATATGGGAACTGCATTGACAAGCATTTTTCGTGAGCCAATCATTACGCACCTGTACAAGTTTCGTAGTGCATTGACAATAATAAAATATTCGTTAATTTACTATGTATAACATTGTTACGTATTGAATATAATAAAAATATTCATTATACATAATTATTAATTAATGAATTACTGATTTAACATTTTTTGGATTGTATAATATAAGAAATCAACATTTGCAGCTGATAAATATATGTTAACAGAATTATATCGACAGCAAATGTATTTATTTGGATTGAATTATTTGTACGATGTTTAAATGTCTATTTCTTTCATTACGAATACGGTCAAACCTTGTTATGTGTTGTCACTATTACACACGGATTTCCTATGAAAATTAACATGACTAGTTAAACGTAACATCACGCCTGTAACTCCCACAGAGATAGACAGATGAGGTTAAGACAGTCGCACGCGTCACCGGTTACATTTACGTCTCACTACGGACTTGGTGGCGAGCTTGTTGGCTATTTGGCGGTTTCTGAAATTGTTTTACTGTTTTGACATTACTTATTATTTATAAATAAACTTTTTTGTTTCCTGTTACTGTAGTATCTATATTTGTAATATTATTCCATGATATAATCACACCAGGACCCTGACGCAGCAACAGCGCCAAGAGACTATATACTATATACCAACTTCTATATCTTATTTCAGAGCTTACGTACGTATCGCAAAAATTCTCTTCTCTTAACACAATTTTTTCTATTTATTGCCGTTATATCCCAATAAATATTAAAAGGTATAACTTTGAAAAACATGAAAATCGTATTTATAGTAAATCTGAAAAGCATATTTATTGTTATTTCAGAATTGTTTTGTTTTTGAATTGCACATTGTTTACGACCAAATTCCTTAACTCTATCTATGTTCTATCATTTGCCACTTCTATGTCGAACAGGTTTTTTTTTTACTAAGAAATTTATCTCTTAATCTAATACGTCAACTCAGTAGCGAAGTTAATTAATTACACGTTACTTCTTCGAAAGTTAATATATTTTCTCATTCACAGTCATTTCTTCTAGACTCCATTAGCATTATTTTTTTGCGTTAACAGTAAAATGGAATCTGCGTTGTCATTCGAGTCAAGCCTTGGTCATAGCGAAAACAGGGGTGGACATGGTAAATACGAAAAAAGATGACAAGAAAATTATTCAACATGAATAAACAGGAATGTTACGTACACAACTATATAATTATATAATTGATATAATTAAATAATTGATATAATTATATAATTGACCTCTACAATAAATAATTCTAAATTTGCAGAAAAGTATAGAACAGTTTTACTACATGTATAATAATGTGCTGGCTAGTTTTTAGACCATATACATAATTATACACTAACAAGACGACTAGTTTTCCCTACGCCTGTCTGCATAGCTCTACCCCTTGTTTAGTTATCCGTTTCAGTGGACAGTGGCCTAGTAAGAGCTTTGATGAACTAGTAATATTTGTCTTCGTCCAGTTTTTGTTACTAATGTCTCGTCAGTTAAAACGATCACAGGACTACTGTTTGGGAATCAATT
Organism: Jemadia suekentonmiller; assembly: GCA_018245575.1. Classification (NCBI taxonomy): domain Eukaryota; kingdom Metazoa; phylum Arthropoda; class Insecta; order Lepidoptera; family Hesperiidae; genus Jemadia; species Jemadia suekentonmiller. The sequence goes on from DWDU01003116.1 coordinate 9,425, forward strand.
TCTGAACGTGCGTTAGTTAATTACTTTATTGTCAATATGTGTTAAAAAGCGTGTGTGTTTTATGTACTATGTTGTCAATTTAATAAAATTCATAATCGTATCTCAAACATAAACAATAGAACGAACAAACAAAGTTGTCTAAAGTAACTCATTGTACGCTTCCGTTCTTTACTTTACATGAGAATTCCCTGTTTGCTTACATAATTACAACGCGATAAAGGCGATTCGAGTTCGTTTTATTTGATTAACTGATTTCAGTAGCGTGACATAATTAAATCAAGCAGCTATTAAGTCCTCCGGTTGTTTGTTCAATTGTTAATTATATTATAATATTCATTGTTAAAGTGCAATGCTCTTTGCGTAGCAAACATTGTTGCTGATTACAGATTATATGTTTAATAAAAACACTGTGTGGCAGCGTGATACTGTATCGTTCGACCCTCACCTAAAGAGATACTAGATTCGCCCGATACTAAGTTATAAATATTTAATTACTATTTTTAACAAGAAAATATAGCAAAAGCAAGTGTGCACGGTTAGAGATGTTTGGCACTGAGGTCCCTCTATCTACCCCGTAAGTGACATGGTGTAACGATTCAATAAATAATCCGAAGGAGAATTAATTGATCCGTTTTGAATACATTTGACTGAAAGGAACGTAATACAATTTTTTAAACTTAAAATTTTTTTACACAACCTTCAAGTTGCCGTTTATATAGTCTGAAAAAAATTAAAAAATATAATTTACTAGGTCACTCCTTTGTTTAACTACTCATAACGTAAAATACACATTTTTGTTCGTAATAAAACGTTGGGTAATTTTTTCGTAATTACACCAGATTAAAAAATTGGACGTTGTTTTACCTAAGTAAAGGTTGCGGGTGGGAATGTGTGTTGAAACAAGTTAGCTAGAAATAATCATTTTTGTTATACATACCTGCAGTTTGGACCACTGTATTCTGCCGATGCACCGGCTGGCATTTCGCCAAGCGAGCTTCGCTCCGAATACCAGCTCGGTGGTCGTCAGCTGGTACGTTCCACTGGCCGCTACCTCCTCTTGTACTGCCTTCCAGCGAGCCTCATGCGCTGGTGTGTTGGCTCTAAAGAAATAAATAATGTTATGACGAATAATTAATGAATATCAATTTTACTAATGAAAGTTGACTACATCGAAAACGTATACACGTAAACAAATGTCAAAGTGCTAAAACGCGGAAGCGTCATAAGGAATTTTTGATACAAGGTCATCAATTATGACCTTTTAACAATTTGTTATAAACAAGCGATGATTTATAAGTTAGTTAAAAATTCTTTATCTTCAGTAATTTCCAGAGTTACATTTCAGTTGTTATAAATATCGTTATTTTCGCACACATTCGTGAAAAGTCAAAATTGTTCGGTCAATTATTTAATCTGGTTTTTTTCCTAAGCTCATGTCGATTTTGCTTATTGGTTTTCTATGTAACTAAAGGTATTCGACCTACTGGATCCCCGAGCTCAAGCCCCTAAATAGATAACGGATGGAAATTTCATATATAAATTTCATTGTTTTCTCATTCTCATACATGTTTTTTACTAAACTAATATTAAGTGGGTAAAAATAGGCATAAAAATATAACATCCACATTTATTTTGTTTAAAAAAAAAATACATAAAACCATTGATATTAGTTTAAAAGTTATGATTATCAAAACAAAATTATAGAGGATGGACTTTTTTTTTTCTAAATAATGTTATTATCCTACTACCTTAATTATCAAATGGCAGGAATGTTACGAGTATAATACTCATAATATGCGTGATATATTTGATGTATACATAATTAATATGTTTATCGTCATATTATTATAAGTTATAGCAGATTAACTGCGTCGCTGGTCATGTTAATTGCAAGCGCGATTGCCGATGGAGTGGTCATACAATTTTCTGCCTACCTCGTCGGGGATTACAGACTTGATGTTACGTTATAACAGATTAGTTATAACAGTTTTTTTTTATATTATCAGCAATATATTGGGTATTATCAAAGCCAAATCTGGTTGACAAATTATCAATATGCTTTATTTGAACAGAAATGTATTAATGGTATTCTTAATGTAGATTGTGGATTGAATTATGTATGTGCATACCTGCGTATAGATGCGAAATACTGGCCCAGGAAGTCTTTCGCATCGTTGAGCACCTCCTGCGGCTCCCGGGGCACGTCGCCGCGACCAGGGATCGCCATGACGCTGCCGAGACAAGCCCTTTCGTTGCATAGTGTTGGCTGTGGACAAAAGATAATAATACCTTATTATAAACAGTTATACATGTACTTTAGTACCGTATTTTAAATGGATGTTGACATATTTGTTTGTATTTAAATATATGTAGTCCATATTCGTGACGCGAAAATTGACGTAACTTCTATATAAATTTTTTATTATTTTTGTCTCTGCTTAGAAATTGATTTTAACAGCTAACAAATGTTCGAAGTATACAGATTTTTACGAAGTCAAACCAGTAGTTTTGATATAGAAG
>DWDU01003117.1:0-11943 GCA_018245575.1 Jemadia suekentonmiller
TCACCACCTATTCCATAGTGGGACGTAAACGTAACTGGTGAAATGTGGGAATGTTCTACATTCCTCTGCCTACCTCTACGGGGATTAAAGGCGTGATGTTACGTTTTTTTTTTTTAGAAAGATCTGCAACCATGCACTTCATTCCTAAATACAAATTGTTATAGTGACATTTATTTCTCGGCGGAAACAGCTGCGGATATGGCACTTGTAACGTAAATAATACTAGCAGGATTTTCAATGTTATTACAAAAGTACGCTCAAAAACGTGTCATACATTTCGTTCATACATTTCATTCATACATTTCGTTCATACATTTCATTCATACATTTCGTTCATACATATATACGAGTATTTTAAACGATTTTTTAATTAATAGGTGTACTTGGAAACTAAACGTGATAAATTTGAAATGATTCAATTTGTAATCTACAAGCCTTTCTATTAATAGTTAAAGGTATTCTCATAAAAGTACACTCAAAAGGTAACAGTAATACATACATACATCTGCACATTTCACAACTAAATGATATATCATCTTACCTGTATCCGAAAACGTCGTGTTCAAGTCCAAAGAGTCTTTCATGGATGCTGCATGCAATAGAACAACGAAGAGATAGAGTGCAGATTGCAATCTCACGGAAAAAGTGATTGTGCTTCAATAGGAACAGTGATTAACCTACGTACGTACTACACTAAGATTCTACGACAGTGGAATTAACACACGTTTACTCCATTTGACTAAAATTGAATTTAATCACTTTCCTGCAGTAGAAGTTACTACTGAAGTCACGTTGTAAGTTCGAGACTATGATAGAAACAACGAATCATTAAAAATTAACACTAAAAGTTAACAATAGGGTCTACAATGTGATATAAATATTCTAAAAAAGACTTGGTTTTATATGTTATATAATAAATCAGTTTTGTGATAAAACTACATATATTTAACTAGCGCAGCGTTTGGCGGCTTTACAATAGTCGGCACACACACTATACGGCATAAACCTTATGGTTAGAATAGACTTTGATTCGTTTTAAAACATTTTTGTTCCAGACAACCAGCTCAACTTGCATTTCATAGTCGACACGCAATTAGCAAGAATTCACAATTGTGATTTAACATTATTATTATTTTAAAAACTTTCTATCTCGGTACAATAGGTTCATTAAATTTGCTAAAAGAAATACCGTGACGTTACTCTGAACATGGAAGTCGACAAGGCGTTTATACATATATCCGTATATGTTTATAACGTTTAATAAATACTCGTGTGTTATTGGAGTTATATTACAGTAACAGTTGATAATCGTCTCATGTACTATTAAAATTTCTTTACGTGTGCGTTACGTCAGTACATCGAATCTAGGGGAATTGATGTGAGGGAAACGAGGCGCAATGTAATATCGTCATGTTGAAAAGAGAACATTATAAACATTTCGACGTAGCATATTTTAAATACTGCATTTATAGTTACTAACACGAAGATCAACTTCCGATTCGTCTGTCTCCTATTTCGTATATGTAGGTACATTGTTGAATGGAATGTCATAATTTTTATATTTTTATATACTATGATTATATATTAAGTCATTAAGTATATAATGTATGTGAAATTATTTATATCATGACGATTTTCTAGTGCCAAACAGTGTGATAAAAACAAATTCAAAATGTAAGGCGTCATGTCTAAGTGGGACCGCACTTATTGGGATGAAAGTGTTAAAGTATGAACGGTCTTCTACATTTTATAAATATAATACCTACAGTGCTCTGAAAGCTAAAAGAAGCTTTCGAAAAACAGACGATAAGTATTCAACATGTAACATGCATGTCTTAAAAAATGACGTAACTACAAGAAATGTGTAGTACCTAAATGTAGAGCTTTTTTTCTCTTAATCTCTTTGTGAAATTTACTATTGTTCCCCTTAATGACGTGGATTCGCGAGGAACAATTTTCTCGGCTTAAATAATGAGGTGCGAATCCACCTCGTTTGCTTCCTTCCATTTGGTAGACATAAACGGTTTTTAAATTTCCTCGGGGCATGTTCCAACAACCCCGGTGAACACCAAATTATCACTTTTTATGAGATCGGTTGAAATAAATTAAAAGTTGTTTGAAGAAAATTCTGTACGTAATATTCTAGTAATTAAATATTAAATATAATTAATATTAAAAACCAAATATTTAAGTAACTCATGACGTCCTTTGCAAAGGTTTTTGTCTAAATCACTGCTAATTTCGTGAACTATGATAAGAGCTAACTCTTTTCCCAGGCATACGAGTACAATTCCTACGAGTGAAGCGAAATAACGTTGAAAATTTAAATTAACTTTAAGTTCAAAACGTTTGTAAAATTCTGAATGCTTTTAAATTAACTTGTTTGATGTTCATTTCCGATAAAGGTAAGTAATATGTACAATTTACCACAGTTCATCTCTAGTGTGTTGGTGTGGATAATGCATGTGTAGTAATCGCGTTGTCGATGACAACATTACACAGCATCATCAAATCATAATAGACCCTAATGCCACTGCGTACGTGATTAGGCTTCAGTTTCTTATGCCGACATGGAAACAGACTTTGTGTCTGTTTTAACATACAATTCATATCTCTTTATATAATTTGAGCACGACTGATATATTCTCTTTATGTAAGTACACTCCTTTTTTACACGCTTTATTTTTACTTTTGACTTCGCAAAGCCACTGGTTCTTAAGAATGTTTATATGTAGTTTAAAATAGTTTTAGTCTCTTGTATTTATTAAACATCTTGAGACGTTCGGTTAAAAGGTTGGAAGATTACGAAAATGGCTTCCTGAAACTGGTAGGTACCTACATAGTATTCCAAATTAATTAATCTTAACCGCCTCGTTGGTCGTGTTGGTTGGAAGCGCAACTGCGGATCGGGAAATCCTGAGTTCAAATCCCGGGTCGGAAACTACCGGATTTTTCTAATTTAGATTCTCAAGTAGTGACTCCGAGTCTGAAAATGTATCCAATGCATGGCAATAGGCTCACCACCTATTCTGTAGTGGGACCTAAACGTAACTGCTGAAACGTGGGAGTGTTCTACATTTCTCGGCCTACGTCTTTGCGGATTACAGGCGTGATGTTACGTTTTTATTTTAAATGATTATACCTTGCTACACATTCACTAAATCGTATAAGATCATAACGTTTTTTAAAAAAAAAAATATGCATCAGATTTTTTACAGTGGATTAAAGCGGGCTTATTTCTAAAAAGTTCAATCAATATATAATTGCCGTATCAATAACAACGAATTGGCTGTAATTTTAACAGCTTTGTTTGTAATTTACTAATCTGTCAGTATTAACTGGCCGTTAAATAAAAGAGTTAATTATGGGTGATCCGATGTGTCTATTGTAATAGCGTAATATATTTTGCTTCCGCTTGTGTTTACGAGTACGATACAGTATTAAAGGCTATGAAGCTGGCATAATGATAAGGTTTTACTTACGTTTTAAATTTTATTATGGATTCCGACGCTGCTACAGTTCCTCTTACTGGTGGGCTGGTGCACAGTGGTGGTGATGTGGGGTCCTGGAAATTGTTGCTGGATTTTGGGCCAGATATCCGAGCGGTTGAGTGCGCAGGGGTCACGGGTGTGGTGGGGGGCGATGACACCGGGGTCTGCACGTCCTCCGTACGCCCCGGACTGCCTAAACCGGACTCGCTATCGAACACACGATACACCCATTAATCCTACAGCGTTGTGGCTTTAATTGAAGCGTATCTCTCACCTCGTAAAGGGGGATCGAATTTTACAAGGTTTATTTAGATTGTACAAAATTTTTGAAAGCTGCGAACCCCTCATCTGTCGTCATGTGAAAAAAGTAAGATTAGGTTAACAATGTCGAACGGCTTTACATGGGTCTTCTGTTCACATGAGACGATTCGCTTCCACGAACATTTGTGTTTCGGAGATTGAATTTTTAATTACCAGCCGTGGATGTTTAATAGACCTTGAATGGTCGACAAACTTGTCAACGTTCGCTGCCAAACTTCGTAAATATTTTCTTTGCACGACGTGAATTAGTCCGTTTACCAGTTTGGTATCATTTATGAGTAAAAAACAGGTAATCGTCTCAAAGTTGAATTTAAATATAAAATTTCTTTGTTGTCTTTTGTGTTGTTGATAAATATTAAGCTAAGAACGCTAATATGATTCAAGTTGTTGTTAAATCAGTAGGTATATAAATTATTCAAACCTTTTGCTACAGAAACGATTCAAAGTTGCTAAACTTAAGAAGTTATTCTATGATCTATTTTTAACGTTGAAATATCGGAGGTGGCATTCTCCGCTGTAACTTGAAAAAGAAAACATTCGCGAACAAGAATTGTTATGGAAAGTCGGCATACTTTTTCCGTTAAGATGTTTAAGTCGTGACCGACTGAATGTACCTACTCTTAAACAGTTGCAGCCATGTTACCATATAGGTAAAATTCATGTGTTAAAGATATTAAACGGCTTATAGTGTGGACAACTCGTCGTCGACCATAATTCTCTATTATAAATCCGAAGCAGTTTTTGTTCACAAATAAACCTTTAGCGGATCTAGTATCTCGTGTTCTTTAACGAACAAAATACATAGAGAGGGTTCTCTGTGATATAATTGATATAATTTTGGTATTCTTAGAAAAGTAATATATAAAATGGACGTGATCAAACATTTTAATAAACATACGTTCACTCGTGACCGTGTATTATAGGGCTACAGAATTTCGGCAGTCCGCGTCAAATTATTTTGGAGTGCAAGCGGACGAAATAGTTTAAAAACTCGAGCAGGGGACTTCACTCTACATTTCAGAATAACTTTATACTTCAACTGCTAGACCTCAATGAACCGTATTTCAATTAGGCCAGTTGATAATAATACTCATAGCCTTTGTTGTTGAGTTTTATTCTATATCATTAAGAGTATTACGATTAGATAGTTAAAGATATCATTAATACAGTTTAACGAATCGTCCGTTTAATATTGTTGTGTCTAATAAAAGTTTTAAATAAGAACGATATTATGGCCTATATTAATTTGCAACAAAACGACCACGGTCATAAATTACATATGCAATACTGGTTAGTTTCATATATAAGCGTAGTAGATTTTGTAGTAAGTTTCTTTTATCACGTATACAAGTTGTTGGTTAAATAAACATGCGTGTGAAGAATACAGTGTAGGTATGTATGTATATATATATAAACATTGTTGCACTGCTTTCAAGAAAAGATACAATAAAACAAAACTTTTCACCAAACCGGCTTTATTTACTATCCCCTAGTAAAATCTTTTATTCCCTTGGCACAAAATATCTATTTATTTTTAAACGCAACAATGCCTGGTTTAATGCTATGCAGCTGATACTGTGTTAACGATTCAAAATATCGTTGGACCTAACCTCCACCTGGCAGCTTCTAGTGTGCATTGAATATTTCGAACGTCTGCTTTAAAGTTTATGTTCTATTATTATGTACTACTACTTAGTTGGCTTGGTAATGTAGTCTTAGGAGATTTTGACAGTGATTGGAGTACAACTCGAGCGCTGCACTAAGTTTAAATTGCCTGTCCTGGGACTGACACAGCAGCAAAGATAATGTCAACACGTAACGACAAAATCAACAACTTCGTGTGAAATATCAAAATCTGGTGGATGTACTGGCGCTAGTGACTCTAGTGGATCTAGTTTATGCAGACATAATTTTACATTTATACATACAATAAGTAGTTCCTAATTGTGTTGTTCCATATGAGTGTAGAGACTACAATATTGTAAATATTGATAATTTCACATATTTTACTTAATGTTAGGCGGTTCATAAAAAACGGGGAACAAGTCCGTAGAGACTAATAACGTGGTAGAATTTGTGGACACTTTATACAGGGGCGTTTGGGAGTTTAATATCAATATATTACGTCTAACGTGTAGTATTATAAATAATTGTACGGCGTGGGCTTTAGGGAGACAAATTTTTAAGTTTAGTTAGATAATAATTTCAGTATCCGTTTCTGGTCTTAACTGATTTTTGTCTTTGTTTATTGTTCCTAATCATACTCGTGAGTTTTACCTAGGATGTGAACTTTATGAAAGTAAATCATGTAAATAAAATGTACATAATATAGTGAACGATGTTTAATGTAAATTTTTATTGTGTGATCAAGTATAATAACATGTCTCTGAACGATTTATGCGTTTACACAATCACTGAGTGAACCAGAATGTAAAGCATTTCTGTGAAAAATGACACAACCTGGTGAAGATCAACTATTTCTAAATTGTGAAAGAGTACAGTCAAAGTTCTCTATCAACCGGCGAGTTGGTCGGTAAGTATACCGCTACTACTTCTGTACTGTGAACATGAAATTGTCATTTGCGTGAATCTATGTGGGATGCGTTCCAAAATTACAAAATAATGATACAAAAAATAAAAGTCAATTTTTTTTTAACAATATTCATTATTAATTATACCCAGCTTTGAAAATGGTTAACAAGACACTTGTTATTGTTCGGGTTGTTGATATTCAGTCGTTCATTAATAATTCGCTTGTTAAAAACAAAGTTGCTCATCTTGGACGGATCAATTTTCATGAAGCAGACGAATTAATTAAGTTCTCGGACCATAGTTATACTCGTACCCTCAGTTAGGATGTTTAACTTTAATAATTTATTTTTACCGTTAGTGAATAATTATATAAAATTTGATATTTTGTACAATACACAAAAATGTGGGGTACATTTAGGAGTTTATATATACCTATATATATGTGAGAATTTTTATATAAGCATATTATTCTATGAATGTAAAATGTATGTAAAGAATGTAAAAATAAAACATGACAATTTCAATAGCTAGTACGAGTACTGACGTTTCCTGTTATAGAAATGATAACAATTCCGAGGTAACACAATATCGTCATGCGAATTATGCAAATTGAGCTGGATAATACTAAAAAGATAAGATAAGATCAAACATAACGTTATTTCTTTTACAACAATATATCTTCGAGCCATGATTGTTAAGTTTGAAGTGAGAGCAATAAAAGAAGAAACAGTCATCGAAATACCTTGCATTAGATTCCGGAACATCTAGGGAGACGCCAGCACTGGGGGTGTCGCCGCTTTGAGATATATCTAGAGACACTGACAAGCCTGTCGTTGTGTCCAACGACACGGAAGGGCCCGTCCTGTCCAGCGATCCCGTCGCTGTGGTGGCCGGGTGCGCCGTCGTCTCTGTGTCCGGGGTCAATGGAACTGCGTCCAAAATGTAAATGTTCTCGTGGCCAATGTCCGTTGCGTAGTGAAGGTTCTCTTGAGCCTTGTCGATTCGAAAGAACCGTTCCGCGGTCACCGCTGAAATATTTGTTATAATTAGGAGTTGCCAGATATTCGACTGGTCTACAGTTATCGGTTCGAATATTATCCAAGATAATCTTGGGTCTTTGTAGACATATTGATGTTCGGCTGGAAAATTAAAGTAGAAGTTACTCGATGAATGGGCATGGCTACCAAAATCTGTGTTTCCGTGTGCGTGCTAAACGATGTCCAGTCATTGTGCTCCCGACACATCTGTGACATTCAAAAGTGCCATTCGCATAAATCTTTCTCATTATTTATTTTTGTGAGACATTTTGCAAGCTACGATCAAATTAGATTCAAACAAACAAAAACAGTAGAATAGTGGAAATATCACTGGAATAATTTACAGTTGATATTGGCTGAAGTATTTTTCTTGTTCTGGCGGAAAAACACTATATTCCACTATAATGCTTAAATTTTTCCCAAAGGTCATATTTTACAGTTACTTTGAAAGGAATATATAATAACATTACATATTAAATTCGGTGTCCAATATCGTAACAGGTGACTCCAGCATATAGTAGCGAAAACTTTTTAGCAAAGAAAAACGGCCCAATTATATTGCGTTACGAATAAGTTGTTACGAGAACAGTTCGACGCCGCGTACCCGGTGAAGCTCAAGGAGATTAAAGAAATGTAATATAACTTTATAGGTACATATTACGTTTTCCAACATGAAAGGTCATGAGATTTTTATTAAAGTATCAAATCAATCAACCGAGAAGCACCGCGCACAACGGGGCCGTACGTTTCTTTACTCCGCTCAAGTATCGGCATAATACTCTGTGAATACGCTGTTGAATTAATACAACCACTTATAGCGTACAGAATGTAACCAAATTTCTTTCCAAATTTTAAACGCGATCGATAACAAGCGAGTAAACACTAATTTCATAAGCCGTCGCGTCACAATAACAATACGCCATCCGGTGCGTTCAAATTGAAAAATTGTCTCGACAGCTCACCTACGTGTACGTACATATGAAACGTATGACGTCACTTCTCAAAGTTCACATACGGGACCCTGTGAATTATCAATATTCTTCTTTCAAAAATTCATGGAGGGCAGTAATTATTAAAAATTATACTTGAGGCGTTTATGTATTTGTGAAGATTACGTTACATTATTATTTTATACATAATACATTGTATTAATGACACGTGGAGTTTATTTCGAAAAACTTCTTTTAATTTAACTCAGAAAATAGTTGTCTTTATTGTCGCATAATATTCAGTATGACTCCAATTGTTTCAAATAGAACTTCATAAACGGAGATGGTCTAACTTATTCAGACATTCTCAAACTCTCTTGTATAAAGGTATAACTTTTGATTAGGTACGTCCATTTTAAATAATTAAATGCGTGAAAGGATAGCTTTTTTTCAAATATATCCAATATCGGTGGGTTAATATCAAGTATGTAGGTCAAACGTCAACACAAAAGTCTTTTAAGCAAACGCGAGATAATGGTGCTGTAATGTGATGTGTGTGATGTGATGTAAATTAGGAGGCACCATGTTTGTGCTCCGTTGTTTATACGACTTATATTTGCATACTACATATATGCTATTATGTTAAAATTATTGAAATTAAATCATCCACATTTTATTAAAAATAAGTCATTATAGCAATACATTTGTTTTATTACATGAAAATTTTATTCCTTTGGTAATTGCCAATGTAAGATCATAAATGAGAGCGATGAAAGGTACAAAATTCCGAATGTGAGCTTACAGTCGACGGGCCACCAATCGACGAACTTTGAGTGCGCTTCAAATTCTTTGATCGTGTTCCGGACGAGAGTTCGGATTACGCTCCATTTTACAGATGTAAATAAAGAATGACGTTATATAGAAACAGGTATTTACAAAAGGCAAATGGTCCCTTTTAATGTCTCTCTCGTTCCTACAGTGTAATTACACTGATTATCACATCATTTGGATCGGTGAATTAGGTTATACATTTGAATGTTTTTACTTATCTATCTATATGAAATTGGTTCCAATATGTATCGTTATTGTGCTTCGAAACGCGATACAGCGAAATATTTCTTATTTGATATAAAAAAAAATGTATTTTAATATCAAGATTCATTATAGAACTTACAGTCGAGAAACCACCAGTCGACGAGGTTAGAATGTGTTGGTGATTCTTTGATGATATTCTGTATGAGCGTGCGTATCTGTTCCAGGTCAGCCGCCGGATTGGCCTCCAGAGTGCCGATGCGGTCCGCTAAAAAAAAACAGATAAAATAAGAGAGGGTCTGCGTTTCAATGAATATTTTATAGACCGTCGCAGTGTACTCGTATTGACACTTCTGGTAGTAAAATAACCAAGTAATTGTACCAACAGAACACCGAAAGGTTTTTACTTGTGAGGTGAAAGGCAGATCGATCAATATATTACATGGTTGATGTTATTTGTACTTATAAATCTGTAAGTACATATCTGTAAGTTTGTGATAAGTTATAGTACAAAACATTGTATTTACAAGGCGGATAGATATTCCTAACGTTTAAGCGGCAGATACCGCGCACCGGTACGCTGCTCTGGGATAGACGGAGGATTAGTGTCGAGTGCTGAAAGACTTTTGTTCGCACGAAGTGCCATAGATAGATACACAAGCGGTTCCTGATACCATCTCCAAGTGCTACTAACAAATATCCTACCTGTTGTATATAATGAAACATTTGACAACGCATGTAGCTATATATATGTCATGTTTCTATTTCTAACTCATAAAATACATAAATGTATTACCCCGACATCACACTCAAATCAATACAAGCGAAACTTATTAATAACCTTAAAAGTAAAATATGAAACGATAACTTTAACGTTCAAAGTTATGAACGGTGTGTCGCACACAACGAATATTTTTATTGCCAGTAGATATTTTACCTGTCTGGGCCAACAGCTCCTTATCATAGTGATGTCTCTCGTAATCCGCCATTGTTATAAGATTTACAGTGAGCGATAACTTTTCTAATGTTGTTAGACTGCAACAAAATAATTTAAAACGCAATTGTACATTCAGAATGAATTCCAAGTTTAATGCTAATATTCTCTTAGCTTAATAATGCAAGATAATTGTTTCGTTTTCTGGCAAGTTTCTCGTAAGTATTTGTTCTAAACCACTCGTTATAGGGGTCAGTCTTATGTTTGCTATATTCGGGATACGTTATTTCATGTTCGGACCCAGGTCCTCTCCTTACAGTGATTGTTAATATAGCACGACCGATAATACATGTTTTGGCTTGCACGTTCATGTATGTGAGTAGCAAAGAATTATTTCGCCGTTATTGGGTCACCGATACTGCTAACTTTTATTTGATTTGTGTTGGAGTACCTGTAGATCCTTTACATATGAATGGTTTCCACATATCAGAGCTGCGTTCAGAGCGCACAACTTCACTTACTAAATTATTTTCGGTTTTCTCTGATTCGCATGTCTATTTCCCTGATATTGTTAAAGATACTTTCGTGAGCAGAAACGTAATATACGTTTCTGCACACAAACGTCGCGGCGTTCTATTTAATTCTTTGAATGTAACGCTGCAACTTTTGCGCAGATATAGCAATCTCTCCTACTAAAAACTATAATGTATGTTGAATAAACTAACGGTGCTATGACTCTTCCGGGCTTTTTCTTGGCGAGCATGATCGCTTGGTTGAGGATTGACAGCGTTATGATGGAGGGAGCCAGCCTGCAGGCCTCGCCGTCTACCTGCATGGGAATCACCTTCGTGGTCACGATTTTCGCAGTCTTGCACTGGGTGATGCAGGTGCCGTGACCGCCTGCTTGAAGTAAAGGCTGCAAATATTACAAAAATCATTTTATATATATGCAAGTTAGTCGCACTTCCTAATTTTTATGTAACAAAAATGAACCAAATTTGCTTACCGAATTTTTGTAATGAAGCTTAATCTATTAACCTTAATAAAAATGAGCTTACCAATTGATATGTTGTTAATCCTACAACTTCTATCAAACCGTCCTCAGTAGAAGGCTCGGAAGATCCTCCCGACTTATTCCAAGGGTGGGTTCCACCGCCGTAGCTGAACATAAATTATGAATTGTGTTAAAAAATAGCAACTCGAAATGATATTCTGACATGACCTATCTGGATATTGGAAATACAACAAATCCTGGAGTAGCATAATACAAAACAACAGAGAGCAAGTAGTTTTGTATCAGAATGCAAGATTGTACTTTAAACGATATTCCTTTTATTGAGGAGAAAATTTCGGAAAAAATTATATGACAATGGTGGTATTTCAAATAGCTCATGTTAACAAAGAAATAAAACGGAAACATGTAGACTTTTTGTTTACAATGGAAAGTTGACCGGATACCACGGAGTAAAACATATTAGCTAACACGGCTAGCTGATCTAGTGACCTAATATGAAATTTAGAAATAAACGCTGATAATTCCTGATGCGGGTTGGGGATTCCGGGTTGCTATCCCCAACCCGCATGCCCAGCGTAGGGATTATGGGCATAGCCCTCCCAGGGGAGGCCTATATCTAGCAGTGGACTGCAATAGGCTGATGATAATGATG
>DWDU01003118.1:0-11941 GCA_018245575.1 Jemadia suekentonmiller
CTCACCACCTATTCTATAGTGGGACGTAAACGTAACTGGTGAAACGTGGGAGTGTTTTACATTCCTCTGCCTACCTCCTCGGAGGTAACAGGCGTGATGTTACGTTACGTCATTAGAAAAGAATTCACGACGTTCCCTACCACTATTCAATTACTTTATCATGTTTTTACAGTTTAAGGAAAAATTGTTTACATTGATAATATCGCCTAAGTTTTTATGAGAAACTTTGTATTATTCATATGTATTGTACCATTGTGTTACACACAAAACAAAAAAACAACACATAAAATGATAAAAACAATTCAATCGAAGCCCTGAAAAAATTATATTACCTACGATTTCGCATAAATAAAATCTAAATTATCTTTTATACTTCGGTTTTATCTAGCAAAAGCAATTTCAATTAGAATAACAGTTACATTAGAGTAATAAAAGTTGCCGATTAATTAGTATACGATCAGTCACAACTATTAATACTCGTTCAGGAGTTGCAATAGACATTTAAGAGCTTAAGTGAATACTTCCATTCAAAAGTAATGTTTCCAACATTCACAGCAATCGAACACTGTGACCAAATGGATTTTAAAAACTTTTTCACAGAGTAATTGACACATAGAGATAACGAAAAACAAATTACTAATTGTCAAATAGATCGCGGCATGGCGCCTGCTTCGGTACGGCTCAAGCCCTGGCCGCCCACTGGCAGCGG
This sequence comes from Jemadia suekentonmiller, assembly GCA_018245575.1. Taxonomy (NCBI): domain Eukaryota; kingdom Metazoa; phylum Arthropoda; class Insecta; order Lepidoptera; family Hesperiidae; genus Jemadia; species Jemadia suekentonmiller. The sequence goes on from DWDU01003118.1 coordinate 710, forward strand.
CGTAGGCACTGCGGGTACGTCAAGGTCCGGCAGTAAACATAGACAGACTGATGACGACCATTGGTTAAACCTCCATGTAGAAATTAGCATTTATTTATAGTAATATACTATCAGAACAGATGTAACTGTATTTTATTTATCTACCGCTTACAATCTATGTATGAGTGTATTACATCTCTGCCTACCTTTTCGGGGATTACAGGCGATAATACGCTTATGACTTTGATATTGGTTTGATATGCATATTATCAAAGCACATGAATTGTATTACTAAGCATAATTATACGCACCGTTTCAGTCTTTTAGAGCGAGCAAAAAATTCACAGTTGTAAACGATTTAACGACTAATATGAAAATATGACTGACATGAACTAACGAATGTCTTTTTAATATTTTTAAAACTAAATATCGCATGCTATAAAAAATCTAAGTAAATGTAGCGAGTAAACCCACAGACATAAAAATTCTCGAACATGTTCTCTATATTGTGTGAAGTCTGTCAATTGACTCAAGGCCACGGTGGCTTTAACATTTTCATTCTTACAGAACAATCTCTCTGAAAAGTGGAACGATAACAGTTAATGATAGTGAATAAATTTCTCTGGATTTTCAGTAAGCCAGGACCCATCTATGTTTCATTAAACAAATTCACCAGCACTATAACAGTTTGGCGTCAAAATGGTGAATGAAAGTTTATTCCCATTTATATAGAATCACTTCGTAAGCGATTCAATTAACCGAATAATTAGAACATGACCGCAGTATTGATCCTCTTAAGAATATAAAAGCAATTAAATACTATAGGGTATTGTTTGAGTATTTTGAGCAATTACTATTAGAGTCATTTCGCTCTTGTTGTAATTGCAGAAACTTTATTGAATAAAAGGAATAAAAGTAATGCCTACAATATAATTAAGTCTTGGCTAGTAAATGTTAATTCAGGTATACCCATATCTTTTAATTACTAATAATAATTTTATTCAAACTGTACAACTCAATAAAAATAAATTGAATATTAATTATATAGGCAGACCTATCTCTTTAGGGATTACAGGCGTGATGTTACGTATTAACGAGAAGAAATGAAACGAAATAAAATACATTTTTTGTATATTGTGTGAAGGAGGTTCCAAAAATAGACATACACACATACAGTTCCCCTAAATATATATACGAAATAAAAAAAAATATCAAGAAGAAATAATAGCAAAGCAACAGAATTCATCAGCTCTTATGATTAGGTTTTCAATTAATAGCCATACCTTAGGAATGCGTCAGTGACCAGGCCACACAACGTCTGAGCCACACATAAAACGTAATGCTCTTAGTCACGATAATAAAAGTCGCCATTTGCAATGACTTACACTGCTATCGCTATCTATGTAGTAGTTACTTTAAAACCTAATATCGAAATAAAATGACAGATATTGGTAACTGTTTATATAACTTTAGTACGTAAAAACGTTTTAAGACTCATAATGCGGGTACAATTAGTATTTATTAATAAAAATTATGTTAATTGTGGAGATAAATGAGTAAACATGATTTATGACGAAAATACTAATTCTGTTGACTGCCTCGTTGGTCGTGTTGGTTGCAAGTGCGACTGCCGATCGGGAGGTCCTGGGTTCGTTTCCCGGGTCGGCCACTACTAAAATTTTCTAATTTAGATTTTCTAGTAGTGGCTCGGAGTCTGGATATGTGCCCGGTGCATGGCAAGAGGCTCGACACCTATTCCATAGTGGGACGTAAACGTAACTGGTGAAACGTGTCAATGTTCTACATTCCTCTGCCTACCTCTTCGGGGATTACAGGCGTGATGTTACGTTTTTTTTTTACTAATTCTGTTACTTTATTTTCATTCTCACTGTCGTATTGTGTTGCGTGTAGGTACTAGAGTAAATAATTGAGGGCATTTTTTTATATTATGCCGTGTATTCAATACATCTTAAAATGCTGAAGATGACAATGATCTCAACAATTAAGTATTTTACTGTTTATTATACGTAACATTTCGAAGCCTAAAGTAGTGAAAAGTAATTTTATTCAAATGAAGGCCGCCTGGGCAGCAGCAAAGCCAGTGCGAGAAGCTGTGGTCTGCGTTCACAAACCCGCATGCCCAGTGTTGGGATTACGGGCATGAATTCTCAGGAGAGGCCTGTAACCAGCAGTGGACGACAATAATCAGATGATGATGATGACGATTCCGGTACATCTTAGTGCTCTGTTTAAATAATTTAATTCACTGAACTTTTCAATAGATCTTCAAAGTCAGATTTTGTCAACGCGGGCGGGATTCAAATTTATCAAAGTTCCAAACAGCTCGAAGCGATGTGCGAAGACCGCTTTGATCGTATTGCAAACCGATTATAATCGATATTCCACGACGACAAGCCTGTTCATTATAAAAACATTGTTATTTTGTGCGCCTTTGAAAAGCTTCTCCTAATTATTTTTATTCATAACAAGTCCATATAAATTTAGAAAACCTTTAATGGTTTTGATTTTATAACCGTATAACTTATCTTCCGCGTGACGTTTTCGTATGTTTATATATCAGACAAACATTTCTAATAGTTCTGAAATATATGATACAGATATAAAAATAAATAAAATCCGAGGTGCATAATAATTCATATTAAGTGCCTATATACATACCTACCTCTTCGGAGATTACGAGCATAATGTTAATAATTTTTTCAGTGCCAATCTATTTACCAATTACATTTGCATAACGATATGTAACTCATAAATGTCTCATTTTACTATTTATACAATCATTACATATTAATGATATTATTAAATATGGAAGTGTTCTACACTCCTCTGCCTACCTCTTCGAGGATTACAGGCGTGATGTTTCGTTTTTTATTTTTTTTTATTAAATATGAAACCGAAATAAAGACGTAACAAACAACACGCCTGTAATCCCAGAAAAGGTAGGGCAGAGGGGAGTATTACACTCCCAAGTTTCCCCAATTACGTTTACGTCCCACTATGGAACAGAAATATAAATTAAACAAGGCATGATGAAATAAACAATAAGCCCGTTGGTACGGAATGCAAAGTTATATAAATTGCCCTTAAATCGTCTCCCAGCCATAACAGATTAGGATAAATTGGGAGTTATGTTCCCGGCCACAGGGCAATTTCATTTTCTATCACTGAAAACGCTCTACTTTTTCGGTAATAAGAAGTAATTTTTCGTTTTTTCACAGCGTATATGCAATAATGCAAAAACAGTTGTAGGTACCTATAATATATACATAATAGATTACAATGCTAACAAGTACGTATGGGATAATTGTTATAGAATATATTTATATAGGTATGTTAATATAGAGCTGTCTCCAGCGATGATAATGAAAATTGACATCACTGTGGCAAAATATGCTGAGTAAATATCGCGTGAGTGAGCAAAATCGTAATAAACACAGGAAAAAGGCTGAACAGAGTACAAAGACCGTTTTTACATCAAAATAATAACACGAACGCTGTCCAACTAATAAGCTTCATTTTTACTTCATTTTTCAATAGGTAAGTGCTATATTTTCTCATTGAAGAAAGTTCTTTCATCCATTCCCCGCGAAAGGTTCCTTTGAAAAGGTATTAAATCATTAGTACCTACGAATAAAACGAACGCCTTTGGAAATAAATCTGGTTTTAACGCAATGTTCCTTGTGAGTGTTTCGTAACGGTCTAATAAAATGTTGGTATATTAAATGTAAAAAACAAAATAAATTTTTCAAATGTAATTACAATCTACTTGTAGATTCAGATGACGATCAGCCTTTCAACCATTTGCCGTATGATAACAATAAAATTTACGTCTCATTGAGTAAATGAACCGGCTGGTCCCAGTTGTGTCGTTGGCTTAGTTACAGTCGTTAATCCTTGTCGGGGGTTTTAACATTTAAACCATGTATGTGTTACGGTTCATCTGTGACGATACCCGCATCCAGCACTTGATGTGTAACGATTGGCAGCCACTATCATCTAATAAAGGAAATGACACCAAGATGTACAGTAGTATGGTAAGATGTGTATGCAAATGAGCAGGAATAAGGCTTTAGGGTCCCCAGTCCAATGAATATTCATAGATAGATTTACCTGCTCTTTGGCTAATTGAATACTTTATAGCTCTATCATAGTAACCGCTATGAAGATTGTAGGAACGCGCTAGTCAACTGAAATTATTATTTACGAAACGTTTTGCGAGTGTACGTTATTAAATTGTTAACAATAGTTACAAGCCAAATAAACTTGTCAATAAGGGACCTCTTATAAGCGTCAAAGCTAGAGATTGCAACACTGTACGTAATGTACTCAATAAATAATTTAATAACAACTCAAAAGTCATTAAAAACATACTATATACAGGTTAACCGTGAATATTTTAAGATCACGAATGTAACCTGTTGACTATCTTGTTAGTCGAGTTGCCTACGTGAGTTAGAGAGTTGAGAACGGTGATTATCAAATGTGCCTTTACCTTCACCTTTGCCACATAGTGGCATATTAGAGATAAGTTTTTTAAATTTACAAATTGAACACTATAAATGAAACACCATGTTCTTCCATTAATGTGAGTAAAAATAGTTCACCGACTGAAAATGTGTTAGTGCGCAAAACATTGCAATATCGAAAGATTTACCTTTTTCTTTTAAGACCGTAGCCTCCTTACAGGTTTTTCTGGAAATATTTAAGTAAAGGAATTTATACTTTTCTTCAAAATTCCAGTTTTCTAATTCCTGAAATATTTAAGTAAAGAACTCTGCACTTTTATTCAAAATGCTAGCTCGAGTAATTTCACAGGTAAAGCGCAATTTTCGAAATTTAATAACAACTCACAGAAATATATTACAGTAAATTCTTATAATTAAACTAAAATATAGGTAAGTGAAGTTAGGATAACATATTTGCTGACTTTCTACTCTCAATGTCATTTACTTTTTGTTATTTTATAATCGGTTTCTAAATGCATATTTATTCCTAATAAATACATCCATAGAATTAAACGTAACTCATTCGGGGCGAAATGAGATTAAATACATTAAGAAGTTAGACGATCAAAAGCCATTTATAATAAATTGAGATGTTCTTTGAGAAATGGTTAAATAGAGAATTAGACATTGTTTTATAGTCAGTTTAAGGTAACGAGGTGCCTTTTGTTTAATCGATGCCATTCAAAGTAGAAAGATATATAAATGTGGCTATTTGTGAAAAATGTAGTGGTTACGTGTTGTATTATTCAATAAAAATATATCTGCCTGAGATTTTTTAACTCGAAAACAACAGATTTACGGAATATCTCGGATAAAACATTCTAACTGGTCACAGTACCAGATGTATCACTATCGTCAAATAATAATTTCAATCCTATTATTATATTGCACCTTGCACTGATACATGAGCCGAAATAAGGCGGGGATACGATCACAACAGACAGCTAGCCACGAGACAGTACCATGTACTAGCCATTTGATAGAGCAAGCAGATAATTATAAAGTGATAAAAAAACCAATGACAATGAATTGAAAGTATGTATACTTATACCTTTGTGTTAACTATTGCATTTTTTTGTTGTTTAATATTCACATTCATACATGTAATCATCTAAGCATATTGATCTTCATCAGCAATATTTACATAAACGTGTAAAAGTAAATAAGTATAGGAAAGTTGGAGTTTCACATACACGCCTGGTCGATTGCACTGTCGGACACGTGTTTGACACTCAAAAACTAAGAATGCATTTTAATAGTGAAATATTGGCGACTTTTATTTATAACGGCATCATGTATTACGTTTCATAGTGACGTCAGTTCACTACGCCACTAGAAGCTTATACACAATGCGTACAATATAAATACAGAAAACGAAGCATCAAATGACTTTTCAGTCTTAATTACAGCAAAAACCATTGTCTGTTTTTAGTCGAACACTAACTAAAGGCCCATTTGTCATTCGAATGCCAACAAGTATTGTTTATTTCATACGTCGGCTGTTCATTTTGTTACGTGCTCGTATTGTTCGTTTTGTTATATTGCACAGTTCTTTGTTATTTAATTGAGACGTACCGTTACAAATGTTTATCTCTGACTGTACAAATGTTAAATAGATACTGTCAGATGTATTATAAAATGCAGAACATTGAGAGATTTTTTTGAGATCGATGTAGTTCCAAATGTTGGTGACTTGATTTCTGGTTTTGTTTTCTCATACCGATTTACGGATCCAAGACGTTGGAACTGGTTTCTTCGTTGATAAGTTAGTTATATAATATGCATACAAGGTAAATAGGGAAATTTGCAATAAATAATTGACAAAATCCCAACTTGCGGTATAACATTCGTAGATAAACTTGCTATACTTAACAATTTTGATTCCGTGATATTAATTTTAAGCTAAGATAATTTCAGTTTGATATTGGTGAGATTAGTTAAGTTAGAGCAATAAAGGTTGGAGCTCTCTAGAAGCCGGCTGCATCAGGTGCCTTACCCAATGATATCCGCAAAAAATATCCTACCTAACGCCTTCTTTCATTCGGATGGGTTTCACGGAAGTCAATTTTCTATAGTCTAGAGTACTGCAGTGCCATCATGTTAGTTGTCAAAATTTTATACTTGAGCAATAAACATGCAAGCACTAAGGTAAACTCTATTTCGCAGTTGCAAATTACTAAAGTCTAATATCACTATAAATAACCTTAACGTTCTATAGGTAGGTGTTTTAGTTGTTACTGTTAGATGTTTTGTTACCTAAGTTTAGGTAATCGCTCCACTAGAAGTAGTTTTCAGACTTAGCGAATGATAAATAATGAGTTTTTTCAAACATTGAATAATAAGCCTGTTACATACCTACTAAAAATTAATAACAAAATAACTTATTTTAATAATGACCAATATTACGTCTATACGGTTTCAGATTGGTCCTATATGCACCATATATTGATCGATTATATATCCTTCATAAAACGATTCTTTTCCCACATCTTTTGATTTAATTTTTTTTATTATCTGTAAAACATAAGTACACACGGTATTTTTCTCGATTCATGGAAATAATCCAACGAGACAGGAGTCAACACACTAGGGATATCAAAAATGTAGCTAACTTAAGTTGTAAATCGATTTGTATACTCTTTATTATAAGGAAAACGAATACAAAACTTATTCTAAACCACTTAATCTCCTTTGTTTACTACAACAACGACAGGACGAGCGGTTTGTATTCCATTCCGGTGACTCCGAAGTCTACTCACACAGAGATATACAGGAGCCAGAGTTGAAGACATTCGATCCTTATCTCGCCACCAATGGCTACCTGTTCGAGAGCTAGTTTGAATTAGAGGCCAATTTAGTGTGAGCATATTGAAATGGAAAACTTTCTAAAAGTTTGTACTATGTCATCATTATTGCCTCTTATTTATATGATATTGTAATATAAGCGCTAATTTTTATGATTTTAATTTATATGATATTGTAATGTGAGTGCTTATTTTAAAAAATGCAGTAGCACACCTATGGAGTTTCTTTCGCCGGTTCTTCTCCATAGCGAGGCATTTTCCGAAGCGGTGGTACTATCATTTTGACGTGCAAAAAGTGTTGTAATGAACCAATTTTGAATACACGATATTTGAATTTGAATTAAAATAATGTAGTATGTATGTATATAGTTTGTAGTATAAATAACTTTTTTATTAACCCACTTGCAAACTAGAAATATAAAATTATTGAATATTTTTCATTTTTGAAAAAATAGTTTGTCGCTTATAGTTTTACCGCTATTCGTTGAACATATGTAAAAGACCTCGCGTGTGGCGTTTTCGTGACCAATGATAAAACATCACGATACCGACTTCGGCAAATCGTTTGGATTGTGGCAATATCAGAAAATATAGCAAAACTTCAATCTTGATGGAACATGGTACATTACTTTAAAAATGATTGAATAAAATTTTTTAGTTTGAAATATTTTCTTCGTTTTAATCACAGTGATGTCAAAGACCTTAATTGTGGATGCTAAAAATATATAAGGTAAAATTATTTCTGCATAGTAAAATCTCAGACGGTTCACTGTTGGAACCTTCGAAGTACTTCGCCCTAATCATCCTCAACATATCTCCGTCCACTATTGTACAAAGGCCCCATGATCACCATCGCGCTCAGGTCTTTGACCTGTCATGTGGGAGGTTCCAAGCCCGCACCAACCTATGCTATTTGTTATTAATTAATTACGTGAGAAACAATAATTTCTGGTATTTCAATATAATATATGAATAGCTTTATCAGTTCTTGGTTATTCTTCCACTGATAGACATGACTAGATGATTAAAAACGATAAACGATTTAACATTGAATCCATTTCAAAAACAAATATAGTAGGCATAATGGTGTGCATAAAGAGCATAATAGGTTTACTATCATTGCTAATAGTAACATCACGCCTGTAATCCCCGAAGAGACAGGCAGAGTATAGTATACTGCCACGTTTTACCACTTAAGTTTACGTCCCGCTATGGAGTAAATGGTAAGCCTACAACTATAAACTGTACATGTATCCAGACTCCGAGCCACTACTAGAAAATCAAAGTTAGAAAAATTCAGTAATGCCTGAGCCGGGATTTGAACCCAGGACCTTTAGGTAGGTAGTTGCGCTTGCAACCAACATGACCAACGCGGCAGGTGCTATGAGTATACAAATTCATTTTGTCTGTTGCATTAAGGAAATGTGAGGACTATGCAATATTTTACTAGCCAGAAGACGTAATAATCCCTAAAACAAAAGTTTTGTTCTGTAATATCTGGAAATTTAATATTTAATCAATTTTCTTCGTTACACTTACAGAATATTACATTTCTTATAACTTTATTTAAATTGGTACGTAAAACAGATTTAATGCGATGAACATGTTCTGCAACACGAACCTCATCTAAAACAGATGTAGCAACAATTTTGATACTAAAAATATTGACTCAAGGTATTTCTAATAAAATGTAATGGAATATTACTTGAAATTCGAAACATATCAAATGTACAAAGGATACAAAAGAGGTAAAATGAGATAGGGTTTCTCACAATAATAAATTTTATTCCCCCATGTAACGTTACGTTTTCTAAGGCACATTTTAAAAAGTCCGTGATAATTCAGAATAAAATTCAAAGCTTCCATTGAATTATACGTATCAAACGATCTCGCACTCTGTTACACAATACAAGTAAATAACTTTACAGTTTCAAATCCCAACAAAGACAAAACTCCAATTTTGAAACGTCACAGCATTATAATGTAGAAATATACCTTTTAACTTCCATTATCACTTAAATTAAGTCGTATTTAAAGGAATTCAATCGAATGTTTTGTTGTGTCAGTTTCGAAACAGACGGGGGTAATTCGTGGCTGTTAAGTAACGTAGCTTTTAGTGAATTAAGCTGAAGAATGATTAATTTATTAACAATGTATCCTGTGCTACAGTGTAGCGCTAAACTATGGAGTTGCTCTGCTCACTGGCTGCGTGCCTTGAGAAAGCAAAACGAGTCGTCAGATCATTGGCTCGATTATGTCGGGACATTTCCGTTAGACCCTACTTTAAGGAATGTAAAATACTAACATTCCCAGCCATCCTAATCTTTCAGTTGGTCGTATATGTGTACCTCATGTACTAGGAAATGCAAATAATCATGACAGCAGAAGCAGATATAAACGGGCGGCAGTATCTCTTTCACTTGCAAAATCTGCCAAAACAGCTTGCTTAATGGCGATTGGCAAATTGCTGGCAATGTTAGGGACGCTGTTAGTCTAACATTATTTTTAAAAGTAGCTTGTTGAACAAACATTTTATGGTGTCGAGAAATTTATAAATAACTCTTATTTTACAAATGACTCTTATTTTTTTATGTAAGTCATTATTTATTTTTACGGTTTTGACATGTAGTGTAAGTTACCAGAAAGCACTATTGAGAATTTGCTATCATACATATGAGCAAATACAACACACAAAAATAAGCAAAGCATTAACATTTTTTAATCTTCAATTTTATTTATTTTGACAGTGTGACGATTTCGTTGGTTCAGTGGCTGTAAGTGCAACTGTTGAGTGAGGGGTCTTGGATTTGATCCTCAGGTCTGGCAAAGTGTTAAAGTATTGATTCGTGTAACATCGTAGCTATAGGCTTATCCCTGTTTCATTTGAATTATTATAACCGCTGAAAATAATGCGTAGGTACTACCTTCCTTTACCTACCCCTACAGAGAAGTACAGTGGTGGCTTTACGTTGTATTTAACAAGGTGTTGAAAATTGATTCTGTTTCAAAATTAAATCTAACAAACCCATTGACTTATAACAATACCGTCTATAATTTGCAAAACAGCTGTAACTAATAGTTTACCAATAAAATTCGGGTGTTCTTAAATGCGAATGTTTCTTCAATAAATTAGCATTTATAAGGCCTTCATTTCAGGAAAGACTAAATGATTCGTGCGATTTTGCGACAAATGATATTGTGTATCTCATTACTTAACATATTCATTCATCAGGAATTTAGAATATTGGATTATCTATCATATTATACTGAAGAGCGCCACTCTTGGTGATGATAACCCTCTTCCATCAGTACGTCCGTCTGTTTGTCAGCTTGAATATAAAAAAAATTAAACTAATGACCTAACATGTACCGGACCGTAACATGACGCTTGTAATCCCCGAAGAGGTAGGCAGAGGAGTATAGAACAATCCCACGTTTCACCAGTTACGTTTACGTTCCACTATGGAATAGGTGGTGAGCCTATTGCCAATGAAATGTCAATTAATTCTAATTTTAACGATTTACGTCGCTTACATACCCATCCAGTCATAAAGTGAATTTACACTTACTGAGAAATTGTAGAGCATATTTGTATTATTATTAAACGAGGTTATGAAACGTGACGATGATCTGCCATGATGACATGAGGATCTGCTACTATTTGATGATAAGAGTGTGTAGTAATGATTCATATTTGAGTGCATTTCTACCACCAACTTGAGCACAAAAACATGTCGCGTATAATGTCGTAGACTTTATTTAAACTGATATTTATCATCCCCGTCTCTTGTTAGAACCTAACTCGATATAACTTCGTAAATGCAAAAGTTTGTGACGTGATCGAGTATGTCATAGCTCGGCTTTACCTGTATGGGATATTAATTTTGACATGTCAAATCAAAAACTGAATGTGATATATCAAT
>DWDU01003119.1:0-11936 GCA_018245575.1 Jemadia suekentonmiller
TTGTTTCTATTTTAAATTGTCTTTTAAATATGTTCATTACTAAATAATAATAATCTTTTGATATTTGACTTATAATAAATATAATAGATATAATAAATAAGAATCTAATCTATTATATTATAATAAATATAAATCCCTGATTGCTTTATTTAGAATGAGATGCGCGAAAACTATTTTCAAATGCGTTTTGCGCGAGGCTATTTACTAAAACGTTTGGTATTTTAAGGTACTGTCAATAACAACTAAATGTCGCGGAACAGTTGCAGGTTACATTTAAACCACAATTGTATATATATTGTACGTGACTTTATACGTATACGTATTGTATATATATACGTGATAATATTATATTGTACATTTGTATGGTGTTTAAGAATTTTAGAATGTGCCAGTCCGCACCTAGCCATTGTTCTTATAGAACATTGTGAAGAAATGTAAAGTATACAGATGTCCTCATTACCTTGTCCTTTAACGTTTCAGCGAATCATACTTAAACTCGAAATGCATATGAATAGTTTCGTTAATCTGACCTCACAATATGCATGGTTTTTAAAAAATACCTCAAAAGTAGTTCTATCATAGTAACTTCTATCTCTGCAGTTAAATCGTCAACCACGACAAATACACGACAATAGACACAGGACAAAAAATGAATTTCTTCGTCTCGTATTTGAGGGTCGTGGGTTTATCCGCTTAACATGAGCTGATGTGCCTGTTCTTATCCCACTTTTGTGATATAAAAACATTATTTAGTATTTTTTTAAGCGAGAATATGATAGTCGTTCCCCCGTTTTCGGGCGAGCGAGTTACATGCTAGGTAATATGGAAAGAATTGTAAAAATCCCACGCCTTCTCGCAATGGGGGATATTAAAAGTTTCTTTTGAAGCGAGTACGTGTTATTTGTTAGGGAAAATTGGGCTGTAGATAATGTAATATTTTGTTTCTTTCAGTACACAAAGGGAGTTTTTGTGCTCCCGTAATTGGGAGGCTGGGCGTTCTCGGTACTTGTAGTGTAAGGCACACGTGCGTACGTACGCACATGTGAACAGGTATTTTGTAATGAAAACGCGTTATTGTTATTTACACATACTGTACACGCATATAAAAAGATACCCTAATACCGCGGCCATAAAATTCATTATCCTTACATAGGAAAGAAAATGTACAAATTTAAATATCTCTGATTACAACAAGTGTTTTTTTATTATAAAAAACTTTATCCCTTATTTGTTTCCGCCCCTGTTAACAAAATGATCGATATGTTAGAATAAATTTATAAATTAATTTTTCTCTTAACAATGAACAGGAAAATTTAGTTGAAAGATAATGTTTCCTTTCTATGAGAATGTTGTTATTATTGCCTAATTATACTCTTTAATTAATTTCGCTTGATACGTTTATAAATTATTATTAACCAATTGATTAATCAATTGGTTAATAATAATAATATCTCGGGACATCTCCACACATGGCCATATGATCCCATAGTACTTAAATATCAAGAGAGCTTATGGTATGGTCACCAAAAGGCTGATAATGTCTGAACAAACTCTTGTGCACATCTCACACATATTTATTCTGGGTGGGAGTCGAACCCACGACCTCCAGCACAAGTCAGGTTCACCAACCACTGCACCAACGGGCCAGTCAATTGTACATGGCAAATGTTTTACTTTTCGTTACACCTCGAAAACCGAATGGGCCGTCTTTTTGTACGGTTCCCGTGTTTTCTGCCTTTCCACATCGTTAGGTATGTTACAGAGTATAACTTTTGTTACCCCAATATTTACGTCACTAGCCGCTTCGGTATAAACTATGACTTTTACAAGTTATTTTGCTGTACGCACCTTTTTTATTTTTCACAAACTACGCCGTGAACTTTGTGGGTGTTAATAATAATCATATTTTCAACCCGCAGATGTCCATTGCTAGTCGGACTTACTTAGAACACGGTTCCGGTTTATACACCAGATCGACAACACCAGTCATATATCATGAATATTAACAAGTGTTATTTTTTTATTCATTCATTCATTTAACCGCTCGTCCAATCTGTTTTAAGTTCATTCAAAATTTACTGATGATAAAATAATTTTAGAAACAATGGCCTTAAAAGCTTACTGCGTAAAACATTATCTACTATCTTATAGTGATATCTAAGCGACAAAACATACAATGGGTATAACTACGACGTATAACTAGTAATTATTTTTATAATAATACTAGCTGAACCGGCGAAATTCGCACCGTCTAACAACTTATATAAAACACTAAACAAGCACGTTGTGTATATTGCACGTATATTGCATGTATATTCATATACTGAAGCACATAGACTAGACTACATATATGTAGACCATGAAAAAAATAAATTGAAAAACAGCGCCATCTATTAAATACTTACCTCAACCTAAAAAATAATATTTTAGATAAATTCTGTTCCTCTCACCGCCATCTATTAAAAACTTATAGAACGTAAAAGGGAATTCAAACCTTCATCTATAAAATTAGTCTAAAAAAATACGTTTACTATTCGAGATTACTACCTTATGTTTTAAATTGGACCAAATGTTACATATATACAAAGTTTCGTTGAAATCAGTTCAGTAGTTTCGGAGATTACTGTGGACGAACAACGCGACGTGATATTTTTGTATGTAAGGAACATTCCTTGGTAAATATACATAGAGTATACCTATAAAATCGATGTATTGTTACAAAGATGAATTGAATTAATTGTTATTTACGTATATAATTACTAAATAACGTTACGTGGCAGAGAAGTGAAGCAATAAATAACCTTTTGTGTTACTGAATGGACGTGTAACGAAGTCCGGGCAGGCGCGTCGCAACAAGCGAGGTCCAACTCTAATTGTGCGAGAACACTACAGTACTGCACTGAATACTGTAACGAATTCTAAAGTGGAACGGGCGAAACTATTGTATGGAATTTTTTTGAGATTTATTATTAAAGAACACAACTATTTGTAATTATTAGTCATACAATTACTATTGGCACATCGATACTTTGCAAGTATGTAAGTTGTTCAGATTGTAAGTGGAAAGCATTAATTTCACGACAGTAATTTCACACAAGTATTAACTGTACGAGAATGTGGCCGTGAATGAACAACCACATGCTTGCTTGGTTTATGCAAAACTAGCGTTCTCACTTAAGCGTCCTTTAATGTGGGTAGTGGCATAATACTTTTACTCAACGCAGGACAGCGCCGTCGCCCAGTTGGCAACACTATCATCGCCTAGAGGGAAGCACCATCGTTCATAAATACGACTATAAGCACTGAATTGTTCTGCTAACGCTACTTATCTGTACGTATAGAATGAGTGTTTATAAGCACTCAATATCAGACAAAAGAAAAAAATTACAGCGTTTAATACGAGGCTTATGTATGTGGCTGTAGTATTTACGTACAGATTCCGTGAGAGTCAGTTTTTTATTAAACAGAATATTGAATACCTCCCGAATAGCTGCGGGGGAATTGGGACGAGTAATTTGTATAGACTTTTTATTATTTTTAATCGGAAGCGGTCAGCCGCGTCGCCGGAGGCCGAAATATAATATTTTTTAATAAAGCGACCCGTTGACGAGACTTCGTGATATATTGAATTTTATAGGAACACACTTTCACAAATTTAGCTGCTAGTCATTTCATTTTAAATATTAGTTTAGTTAATATAAAACTGCCTCGTTAGTGGTATTGGTTGCAAACGCGACTGCCGATCGAGAGTTCCTAGGTTCAAATCCCGGATCGGGAACCTAAAGATGTTTCTAACTTAAAAATATGTACTTTTGAAGAGCACGTGCATTTGTTTTGTGACTGGGTGTAAAATTATCTATATAAGTACCTATGTATTGAGATGGCAGAGGAATGTAGTACACTCCCACGTTAATTTCTACAATATTATCAACTTTACGAGTCAGACACAGGGCACCGGATGTAAAATATATCTTACTTTACAGGCCTGACGTGTATTTTCTACATTCATCGCTATGTTCAGGCACGCAGACCGGTTTACGAGACATCTATCTCCTATGGGGGGGTGATGACCAATTTATTACAGAGAAATGTACAAAATACCTCTATAAAACCAGATTGTATTATGCGACAGATTTGTATTTTAATCAATGATCCGGCAGGATAACTCCGACGACTTAACGTGGACTACCTTGTTTGGACCGACTCCAATTTGGCATCGCACCCAGCGTGCGACGGACACCGCTCGGATTTTTTACCACGTACTGTATATCAAGTGATTATCTTCCAGTGGAAATTAAGAAAACAAACTGTACTTTTAAATTTCATGATAATGACCCAACTATCTGCGTTTAATGAGAAACCGATAATGCTCTTTAATTTTTACTGCATTCCTGCAGGAATCGGTTGACAGTAATAAAACGTACATTTAACTATTAAAGGCTTGTTTCAGTAACTGAGTACATGATTTAATCAAGTGCCGTTTTAATTCACGTGTCTATGTTTTATTGGAGATAGATCAAGAGGATTTATAAATTTACATTTTACTATTGATTGAATGTTTTTTGACTATCCAATACGTGATTACATCAATACCTACATTATTGCCGTAAGATAGCTCAACTAAATGTACAAATATATTATATTTTACTATTTTACTATTAGACGTTTTGTGAGTGATTTTACTATTAAACATGATTAAATTATGTCCCAGCATAATCTGCGCATGTATTTTCGGGATAGCAACACTATTTTCAGAATTATTCAGGATACTTATGTCTTTTATACGAATTTCTATCTCGCTCCCTAAGTTTATTGTATTGTAATCTTTCTATTTGAAATTACATATACTGCCACTTAGATTAACTGACCATGGCTAAAATAATTCAATTTATTAAGTAGTTGGGATCATGTAGCTTCATAAACTTGCCATGATTGAAATGATGCGATGATTTTAAAGACTAATTCAATGTTTTGCAATGAAATTCGTAATAATATTAACTTGATATGTATTATTTCTGATTTGTGGTTTTTTTTATGTCATATTTTGTACTCTGTCATGTATTTTTACCTCAAAAACGTATTTCAACCAATCATCACTCACAGACCGACTGGTACCATGTTTGGAGCGCCTCCAGCGTTCCAACGGATTCACTAAGCCATGGACATGGCGGGATTTCATTAAGTAATTGGTCCGGATATGGAAAATTACCGCAACTTTCATAAGTTCCACAGTTAATCAGGAGGTCCTGGAACATGGGCTGTGAAACCTGGAATCGCCAGTAGTAGCACGGAGTCCGGATTTGTTCCCGGTGTATTATTCCTGGGCTAATCGCATACGCAACGGGACGTAAAACATAACTGTGAATCGAGAGAGCGTACGCCTCTCCAACTACCCCCAATGAGTGATAAAGGCGTGACGTTGTTAACTTTAATGGCTGGATTCATTGTGTTAAAGTTATCGTATAAGCAAAGCAGTTTAATCAGAGAACGTTTATAAAATACAAGATTGGGAAGACGATGTTGGTAATATGTATTATAAAAAAAAGTAACATCACACCTGTAATTCCCGAAGAAGTAGACAGAGGAATGTAGTACACTTCCACGTTTCATCAGTTAATTTTATGTCCCAATATGGAATAGGTGTTGAGCCTATTGCTATACACAGGCACATATCCAGACTCCGAGCCACTACTAAAAAATCTAAATTAGAAAAATCTGAGTGCCCTACCCGGGAATCGAACCCAGGACCTTCAGATCGGCAGTCTCCCTTGCAGCCAACACGACCAACAAGGCAGTATTATATTTTGCTTTGTAAATACTCGTACAATAATTCCAATATAAATATCACATTGTTACGAATAGCCATGATTAGGATATTTTCTTCGCAACCGTACAACACCATTGTTAGTGCGCTCTTTTAACTTGGATTCGCTCCAAGTGTGCTACGATTGTCACGCAAGGCACGCCGCGGGGACTTTTATTAAACAATATAAAACAGCTCAACAGATAACTGATAATTCGATAACTAAACTCAAATTCGAATTCAAACTAAAAACAAATTCGAAATTTAAAGCAAAACAACGTAACAAATACGTTATTAACAAAATATTCAATAAGGTTATCTCGGTTAATTGTTAGCAATGAAAGTTCTGCTTTGAACAATGTTCTAAGCAAAGCTTATAAAGGCGGTATTCCATCTGGCTTGGATCCGCTCCAACACCGCAATACATTCAGTACGCGATAAACACCTCGGGGATTTTTGTAAGTAATAGGGGTTGATTGGAGCGGTTAGCTACTTTGTTCAGTTGCTGTTTATCGAGAAATTTGATAAGATTAATGCAATCAGTATTATCAGTTACGTATTTTTCAATATCAATGTGATGTCTTAAAACGATTCAAGAATGTACAAGCGTGGTGTGCATGTACTATGAGATTTGTATATCATTACTGATGAAGAAAAAACTTTATCAAAACCATTAAGCTACCAGCACTTCGGAAAATGTTTCAAGCATGTAAAGAAGCGCTTTAAGAAACTTCTATTGATATTATTACTATTATTATTATGTTTGTATACTTGTATAATATATACTTATAACAAAAATACATGAATAAAGTAATGATTTAGTAGAGATTTTTAGCATTTTGTACTCTCTGTAGAACTCTTAATAGACTAGGCGTGACTGTATAATGTTCTAATATTTATAAGCTTCAAATTAATATAGCAATGTAAATAATTTTTCCGGGAAGTAGCTATAATTCCATCAAATGACACAAAAACGTTGTAAAGAAAAGTGTTGTAAGCAGAGATTAAAGTATTCAAAAAATATTTTATAAAAATGCATTTTCACATAAATCAGAATGCGCAAGAGAGCTGCATGAAGTTTTCAAAAACTTTTTATGTTCGTGGTACTTGAAATTCCTGTTTTAGCCTATATTTTTAGTTTTTCAACCAAGTTATTTAAAATAGCCGGTAGCTAGTTTGCAAGGAAATTTTTGGAAGTGAAAAATATATACTTTCTAAGGCTTCGCGAAATGTGGTTACAGAACTATTATATAAGGCTAGTTGTATATCATATATTTTTACATTCACCCTTATTTTATCGTTCTACCGTGTTTCTTGCAACAACTAATGTTAGAATTGTTCTGTAACAAGTTGTTTCGGGTGAAAACTATGACGGCGATTCTGTAACAATTTTTGTTACAAATATTTCTCATCTTTCCGCCTGTTTTCTCGCATTGAACACTGATGCGGTTAAAAGTAAATGATGAACACGATGAAATGTTTTTTAGGGATGGTAATGTTCATTGGGATTTTAGAGCTGAATAGAAATGTATTTAAGTAATAGTCACTGCTTCATGTGATATCTGATGCATCGACTGTGAAGCATATAATATATGACATTAAAATGATAATTGACAGAAATGATCGTAAGCTGTGAAAATCACAAAAATTTAAAACAGTTTTAAATGGAAGAAATATAAATTTTGGCCTGTTTTGTTATAAGTTCACATGTTCAAATCTTGGATTTGAAGTTGGCCGTTTGCCAAATGTCTGCGAGTGGGTGAGCGTTAGGGCGAGGAAATCAAAAAGCCAAATATAAAAGGCTCAGCCCACGTAACTTTTAAATAGAATAGTGATAAAACTTTCAGATGTATTTTTGTGTGAAAATGAAAAAATATTGAAATATAGTTAAAGTTGTCATGTGGTCAATAATCATCGTTGTCATCAAGCCTAAGGTCTATTACTCTCTGCCTACTCCATAAAGGACCTTCCATAAAGATTTACTTATGTGTGTGTATTATCAGCTTTTTTATCGTTTCTCCAAATAAGGACACGGAATATGGCCATGGTCTGCTAAGCTGGTTTCATGCGGACTTATAGAGAACCCTGAGGTGTGCAGACTTCCTTAGTATATTTTACATTTCCGTTGCGGAAAAGTAATATTTAAGCTTAAGTAAGTCTTGTTATTCTTCTAATTGACATTCGTCTGCCTATTCTATTGGTTTCAAGCGCGTCTGCCAATCTGGACGTCTTGGGTTAAAATCACGGGGCGGGCACTATTGGTCTTTTCTAATTTAGATTTTATACAATAGCAGTGACTCGGAGTCCGGATATCACATTTAAGTCTTCTGCCTCATAGTATGTATTTAATAATAAGGACTCCTGTGTACCTACCCTATAAGGCAGCCGACGTGATCATATAATGCCAATATTCAACACCGAATACGGAGAAATATTGTTCATTTTTCCGTATCATATTATTATGCTCTCATCGTGTTTTCTCTATAAATATCTAAAATCATCACTTTATTATACAGATTAATTTGAAAAAAATATTTCCATCAAAGCAATTTTGTCAGAACACCCTTTAAATGGTTTTGATTTTTTCTCTATTTTTAAAAGTCATATGTAGGTGTAGATTTTTTTTAGAAACATTTCCAATGGAAAGAAGCAGCGGTAGCTTTTATTTCTGTTGACTTAAAACCCGACAGCGAAAAGGTTTTATACGGAATTTCGCTTTCTAATATAAGAGAGATATTTTTATCAAGTTTCAACATTAAAGGAATAATATGTATTACATGTACAGCTGTATTGGTTATATGGTTTGATTGAAAAGAGAATGGAGAAGTCTAATTTTTACTTAACTTTCTTTGTTTCTTAAATGTCTTTGAATAATTTATGACTTATTTGATGTAGTGGATTCTTAATTAGATTTATGCTACGTACCATTTTTGCGTTAGTCTTCTGTAAAAGCCGAATTATATTCACGTATTCTATAAATGGACGTAAATTAAGAATATTAAATTATCCTACGCTATCAAATGTTAAAAAAGGTCCACCCATTCCATGTTGGAGAATTAAGACAAATAGCTGCGGATTCATGGAATGAGTATGGGACACATATGGGATTTAAAGCAATCGAAAATAAATTCCTGATTTTATAGATGTACCATAAAATGAGTATGAAAGCGATCAAAATATTGCAAGCTCTTCACCGGATGCGTGTCGCAGTGCGCAATGCAAATGCTCGATAGTACAACCCTTTAGCGGGCGGTACACCGCGTTGCAAGCGGTTTGGCTCAATAAGCGAACTATTATAATATTAATAACCGACCCATTTTTAATTGCTTCGCGGTTATTAGGACCACGGACTATCTGCTATATTTGTTCCCAATATCTGATCAATACAAACTACATCGTTTGTCCATTAATTGCGAGTGCGACTACCCAACGAGAGCTCCTGTCTTCAAATCCTAGGTACTGGATTTTTCTAACATGAAATTTCTAGTAGTGGCTCGGAGTTTGGATTTGTGCCTGATGTATGGCAACAGGCTCACCACCATTGGCATGATGATAGGGAAGCTAAAGTGATAAAATGTAGAAGGATACTGCACACCTCTGCCTACCTTGTCGGGAATTATAGGCGTGAAATTATGTTACTTTACAATGTTTCGAAAAATTTTAGAAGACATATCTTGGGCACGTTTCTGTATCTCGGTCGTTAATTGTACTAACTTTATGTGTGTGGAATTAAAGCGAACCGTCCAAGTCTCCAACTTACACCAAAACCAAAAATCAGCGGTTCGGCGTTGACAACGTTTTCAAAAAAATATCTGAAATTAATTTCCTCGCGAACGTTTTAACGGAAGACGGCGGTGGACTTCGGCGAAGTAAATAAATTATTACTTCGCCGAAGTTCATTATTTACTTGTACTTCGGTAAAATTCAATAATGAATTTTGTTTTCGGTATATCTAACATCACATTATTACTGACAACGTTCATTATTACGTGCTCGATAATTTCATATTTTTCATAACGCTCCAAATATTTTCAGTGGAGAAAATTACGAACGTCTTGAAATTGAAACAAAATACAGGCAGGCTTAAGGTCTTCTATATCATTTTAAAATTTTTCATTTCAAAAACTTATATTGACGGAGAAGTTGTAGTTTATTTAATGAAATCAGATTGTTACCAAATCTTTTAGAATTGCCTCGATTATCGAGTTGTGGCAAGCGTGACTACTGAACGAGAGGTCCCGTGTTCAATCCCCGGATCGAGTACTATTAGGTTTGTCTAACTTCAAATATTTAGTTGCAGATCAAAGTTTTGATTTGTGTCCCGCGTACTATATAGTAAAAGCCATGAAGAATTAATATACTAACCAACGCCATTAGATTAACAATAAACGATGAAAGTATTTACCATACTCAGTAATGTCTAACAAAATACGTGTAACTTAAAACTTTAATACATTTGCACATATATCTATCTGGTCTTATCTAACACCCAAAGAGTAGCCTAGATTTACACTATGACAAAAGCAGAACCTAACGAGGCGTCGGTCGGCGTTTTGTGAGAATCGAAATTCTTGCGCTCAAAGAATAAAATAAGATTCTCTTTAAGTTCAGTAAAGAATTGTCAATAGTTGTCGTTAAAATGAATCAGAGATTTTTGAAACCGGGAGAGCTTTGTTTTGGAACCCCGATTGTCAAGTCTTTATAAAATTTCTGTATATAAGCGTAAAATATGACCTTTAAACTAGTCTAACTTCGGTTTCAAACAATATAAACTTTACCCACGCTGACAACTCGACTTTTTACTAACTGGTAAAATATATCCCAGTAAAATTTAGAACTACAATAATAGAGAAAATATAATATTTGTAAATTATTCTCAACACACAATATAAATTAAGAGAATCATGACATAAATAAAACACACCTAAGCCTGGTAATGAAAACGAAAGTCGACTAGCTGACGTAGTGCAAATACCTTAACAAACTTAAAATAAGGAAAACTGGTGGAATACTTGACGAGTGTTCTCAATGGCGCTCGCAGTTGAACTCTGCTAAATATGCACTTAAGCAAGTATAATCGTTTGAAAAGCGCTGAGACGTGCAACTGACGTCAGAGATTGATAGGCTCGCCTCAAGGTTATATGGGAACTAGAAGTGACTAATCTGTTTGAGTTTACTTTATAAACAATAATAACAATAATTATGAAGATGATGAACATAATGAAAATTGACAAGTATTATTTATTTAAAATTACATCCGACAGTTTGTTAGGGGCCAAAAGTATTTCATTCACACTAAGCAAATATAGCAGACTTTGGCCTTAAAAGTTTAAGAGGAAGAAGGCTCTTGATAATAAGATACCCTTGTCCAATAGTACATCGTACCAAGTACCTACATCATAACAAGTTTAACAATAACAATACAGGAAAAGAACAAATAGGATCATTATAAGATTATGTGGTTTATCTGTTAGTTATGTAGTACTGTATCCATTTAATCTGTGTACTTAAAGATCAGTTCATTTAATTATAAAATGTATTTTATGATCGAAACTCTAAATACACTTTTCTGTATCAACTGTTACCTAACAATCATATTGTGTAAAATTTAATTACTATTTAATTAAATAATATTGTCAAAAGACATAACGTAACTTTTTACGTTGAGCAAAATAATTAAAAGAATATTAAAAAGTTATAATTACATGTTGTGTCGGATGTAAAACTATATTTATAAATAAATATTCAAAAATGCCTAAATCTTCACCTAACTTCAATTACATTAAATACACACGTACATTAACAAAATAACGAAACAGTCGTAAACATAACAACACTCGATAGCCGGCATATAACTACCAAGTCTTACAACTCAGTAACTCTTGTAAAACAGTCGTTTGAGTGGGTCAGATCAAGATACGAACTTTTACGAACAATGCTTGTAAAACTAACTCAGTAATAAACTTGTGGGCCATTGTTAGTATTGTCTAGTTGACCAACTTCCAGCGTTCCACTCGGCCGCGTCGGGGTGTGCCAGGGTCGTATATTAGGACCCTTGATCTACGTCCTCCAATTCTTCCTTACTTAATTTCTGTAGTTAACAACTCGCTTTAATGAGAAATCTGAGATACTA
>DWDU01003120.1:0-11934 GCA_018245575.1 Jemadia suekentonmiller
TCTGGATATGTGCCCGATGCATGGCAATAGGTTCACCACCTATTCCATAGTTGGAGGTAAACGTAACTGCTGAAACCTAGGAGTTTTCTACATTACTCTGCCTACCTCTGCGGGGAATACAAGCGTGGTGTTACGTTTACTCGTAAAGTTGTGCGCATATTGCAATTTTCAACTAAAATTTATCGAACTTACGGTTGTATTAAGTTTTCTGGGTCCTAATATTACTAAAAATATTCCTTTACAATACATACCAATTTCATTTTTGTAAAGGAGTGACAGGAAGTGTCATGTATTTATTGCGAATTGCATTTGCAGTAATTTTGTGCAATAATGGTGTAATACGTGTCATAGAAACTGATGTATTCATTTATTTTGGTTGATAAAGACACGATACGGTTGATTGTTGGCTCAACACTAGGATATCCCGTGGTTGTGGATTAACAAAGAATATCAGCAACCATTATCACCAACCCTTTCATCGTTCAACTGTTTAATACGATTCTTCTTTCAATATGAAAAGAGTTAAGACCATAGTTTGACACCTTGGTCAAGTACAGGATGACAAATTTCATAAATGTTAGAGAACTTGTAAACGCAAGTTACCTTACAAAGTTTTCGGTTGCTGTTGTATAATACTTCCAAATTCATGTGTTGCCTTGACACGTAATATGCACGGAGGACTCCACTAAAACTATCCAATGCACTTTAGCGCAACAAAACGGCGGTACACGATGAAATATTACGCAAATATTACACGTGGAAGTACTGAAGTTTAAGACAAAATGGGGGATAAAAATTTAATTTTTCACCCACTAAAATTTATGGACTTCTGGGAAATTCTTTTGAAAATATAATTTTGTTGCCTTTATCGCCTTTATTTATACGAACACTCGTTTTCTCATTTTCAGCTCTATGATCTTCTGCATCATATTCTCAATTCCAGTGGTGACTATCAGCTGCATTTTAAGATAGTAATCTTCGGGTAAGTTCTAGGTTAATTGTCTATGTGTTTTGGATCACAAACGTTCCCACAACAAAACAAAAATTCTCGACACTTAACGCCTGATACTCAATGGCTTATCTGATGCGGCTACATGAGGCCACGATAGGCTGTCATTAGTAACAAACAACAAAAAAGACTATATCTATGACCACTCCCTTGTCTTAAGGCACTTGCGGTAAACTAAATGCACCGACCAGGACTATGAATTTTGATAACTACAACACTTTCTCTGATGCTTTGTAAAGGCGAAAAGCAATCTGCAAAGTTCTGCAACATTGAACCGAGTCAATATTTGTATCGGTAATCGTTAAGAGAAAAAAATCTCGAGCCCTTTCAAACCTCATAGGACACGTTAAGCGATCAGTCCTGGTTAGTAATGCTATGTAACACTAGTCAAACTTTATCGGAGGAACAAAAGGGGCCTAAAAACACCGAGCAGACGCATTAGTTACTAAGCCTCATCTTTACTAATCTGTACTGGTTAAATCTGTTGAAGTACACTCCAGGGCTCTTGCACTGGAGAGGCCCGTACCTAGCAATGAAACGTGAAATGAATTGCAGTTAAACATTAAATCATCGCAAAACGAAGACGCTATGTGTTTTATCAGAACCCCAAATATTTGAGCTCGAAGAAATTTAACAACAAAACACAAAATGATCATTTCGTGAAATAAAACATTTGTGAGATAAACCGTAAACTAAAGTAATGAATTAGAGAAATCAAAAGCTCTGTCGGAACCCTCTCAAAGCTTTTATGTAAGCATTGAAACCGTTTCCATGGAGCTATAGAAATGTGTCTTTTACGTCATCTCTTTTAACTCTTACCAAAGATATTACTCTTCCGCATACAATCCCTTGACATTATTTTCATCGTATCTATATATACAACTATATTATGTAAATATATCTGAAAACACTTAAAATACTTACAAAATTATTTCTGAAATAAGCTCGCTAACGGCAGCGCCATCTCTTGACGGTCATTGTAAGCCCATTAAGAAAGATGTATCGAGGTTACTAAACATAAGTTACTTATGCTGTTTGACGACCTCTGACTCGTACAGACTTGAGTCTACCTACTCAAAATAAAAAAAACAAAGCTATAACCTGAACAGAAAAATAATTCGATCTATATTCCTTCCAGAACATTTGTGAATAATTTAGAACTTTGCCAAGTAATAATCGTTAATTTATACCTACTACAGAGTACTTACATTTCACTGTTATATCAGTCATGCCAAGTAACCCTGAAGGGGTGGGTAAGAGTATACATTAAGTCCCATAATAGTAGTACAGTAGTAGAACTAGATTTTTAAATACAGTTACAATGGAAACGAACTTTACGTTATTTTATGAGAGAATTTAGTCCACCCCTGCGTCCAAAACTAAGGGTTGGAAGTATCTATGGGGATGACGCGCTGGTGGATTTATTTGCGCCAAATGAAAAGTGAAAATAAGTTTTGGGTAAACTCGTGGTCGTAATAGTTTTCGCTTACATAGCAAAGTTTCGAGTGGATGGCGAAAACTTTGAAATAGTGATATGACTGGCACAAAATGTTTGCTCGGCCCCTTTTCGCTGTCAGTTTGGCGTTGAGGTCGTGAAATCCTATTCGTCCTCAGTTTTTAGAAATACTATCGCTTTGGTCGCATCTTACATTTGAATAAACTTTTTTAGTTTGTAGGTAGGTATCTCTTGTCTAATTTTTATTTTCAGTTAAATACGTATGTACATAACTTCATAAGTAATTATAGCCTAGACTATTAGTTCTCAATTAGTGGTAACCAGTGCTCACAGTATGGCAAGTGGTCGCGAAAAACATCTAAATCGTGAAACAATTCATTGAATAATAATGTTTTTTTAGATAGAATAATATACATATACATTTAGTTTATTTTGCATTTTACAAAAATTTTATATTCCTGCTCCCTTGAGTGTTCTATTTTAAAGCAAATATTTATGGCCACAACTGAAAGCGGTTAGGAGGTAACACTGAAACACTGCTCTCCTGAGGATGGACGGAGGCGATGTTAAGATTGTTAAGAACGTTCAAGGCATTGAAGTGACGAACCAGAGTTACATTTTTTTAGTTATCTACAGATTTAAATCGTTTTTCTAAGTAATAATCGAACCTAATACCTCAGACCTAGCAGTCAAAGTCGCTAATCCTTATACCAGCAAGCGAGCCAACAGCATAGCAAATGCCATATGTTTTCTCGGAATTCGTATCCCATTTGTACCGCATTGAAAAAGCTTCTGAGCGCGCTAAAAGTCGCTAAGAAAAGCACAAAAGTCCATACAAAAAAATTCTTCACAACTAGCTCCTTGGGCCATAACTCCTCGATAGATGGCAGGAAGGTTGTGTGTAAAATAAAAACGCAGTTACCGCTCTGCACTTCCCACGAGTATTCGAAAGAGCTTCGACCCCTACTACTTGTACCGAAGCTTCATAAAAAACTCACTTTTAAATACAACTTGATCCTTTTGCATACTTCGACTTTATTACGAACGACTGTTATTATACAAAGCAACGGTGTATTGTTAAATCTTTTAAAAATATTTAATGATATATCCTGACATCACCAATACGCAGAAATATGCACTATGAATAATGTACAGGAATGTAAAATGAAACAGCATAGCAGACAAATATTTTTTTAATGCATGATAAGGACTTAGTCGTGGTAAAAATAGTTACACGTGTGGGAGGCCGTCTTAAAACATCTGAAAAGTGGGCTCGTCTTTACAAATCCGTATTGAAGTGACGTAGTTGTTAAAAAGATATACGAGTTTGAAGGTCTAACCAGAGAACAAACATTATGAACTGTACGACAAAATGAGTTTTGATGTATACCTACGTACGTATGTATCTACGTACGATGGACTAATAGAATCCACATACATATATGTATATACATATGATTGGTGTGATGTGTAATTGTGATGACCAATACTTCTATTTTTCAATGGCATTAAAATGCATATACGTAAAAAAAAAATAGTTCAAATATACGCTCCATTTCGTTTAACAATGGCTTCTTTTAAGCGATTTTTAACATGAATCAAAATAGTGAAGAGAAACTCACTGGAATATCGCGAGAAATCATAGTAACAGTGCCGGCAGAACTAAAACGGGCATAAATTTAACATGTCCCCAGCACTCGGGTGTGGGGAATCTGGGTACACGCTTGGTGCCAGTTAAAAATACTCCTTAGGGATCTTTGGAGGAATTATATTGTGATTTACTGCTGAATAGGCCCCGGGAGGAGCGAACGGAATTTCAATATTTTCAAACCCATGATTTTGTGCCAACAGCGTACTAAAAACAATGATTCAGTCTAGGACCTCTGCCTGTCTATTCGGGGATTACAAGCGTGATGTTACGCTTTTTTTAAGCGATATGTTGACGGTCAGTCAATGTACATATAATTTAAGTTAATAGTTTGCATCTTCACAATTTTTCTAACATTTTAACGTCAATTTGATATTCCAATATCGCTGTTACCGGATCCACTAAGGACTCTAATGTACTGCTGCATTTATGAAAAACTGAAAGATCATTCTTTATGAAATTTATTAATATCTTATGAAATAGTAACTTCCATACAATGAGACTAAATGGAATTATATGGCCTATATTATACAAAAATACACGTATATTTATTTAATTACGCTGAAACGATTACTGAGCTAATAAAGTTTTTATTTCAAAAAGACGTATCCGATCAGTGTTAACTACCCACTGATCTTCCCCCATAATAAGTGATACTAAAGTGATTCTTATAAAAAGTAGAATTCTGCAAACGCGCGATAATTCAAAGAGCCAAACCACGGGTAAAACTTAAGCCTGAAAGCATTTCAATACCAAGGCAGGGCTGGATGACGACCAAAAACAATAAATGCTTAGGACGATGTCTTACTTCTGGTCTGTAAGGGTACAGATATCTAGCCCTTATATCTGCTTATCCCAAAAGCTACCAATAAGACCAAAGGTCATAATAATCCTTACGAGCTTGTCAAAATAACAGGCAAAATTGAGGTCAATAATTTAAGATGACAGACGAAGCCGCGGCGCGCAATTATATAAACCTACATTTCCTGTGTTGTACACCGAAGACTGGAAATTCTTTATATTTACGAGAAAACTTACTATAGATAAATGTCGTATTGCCCCATTCGTTGGAAGAATGCAAGTAATTTATAACGCAACCAACGGAACTTGGACCCGGTACACTTTATATTGCTTTTACTTTAAAATGGTACCGTATGAATAATTTTGACACATATAAGTGAGCACTCTGTAAAGGTGTCACCACATCACGGTGGTGGATACTGGCGTACTTTGACGCTCACAATCAAATACTAGTAATCGCATATTCGATTCGGTTTGCTTCAGTTATAATTCTTCATCTTTAATTAGTAGCCAATTAAACAAAGCAAATTTCTTTATAATTCTTATCATATCTGTCAATATAAAAATGCATTATTTCCTTTGATTGCCCTTAGATGACGTAGATTTATTATATCAATACAATTTTTTAAACTCTACTAAACGTAACTGGTGAAACGTGGGAGTGTTCTACACTCCTCTGCCTACCTCTTCGAGGATTACAGGCGTGATGTTACGTTTTTCTACTAAAGCGAAATTTCCTAGACCGCTGTAGAACAAAAAATGTATTGCAACCCATGTTCTTAATCTTTTTCATTCTGAAAGCAAAATCGTATCCAACGATGAACGGTTCCAATCGTATCCATCGTTCGAAAGAAAGTGAATATGAAAGTAATAATTCCGTACAATGTATAAGCGCCCTTATAACCGGAAGATCCTGCTTCTTCCACGGCACCCACTGCATCTAAAATATACAAGCTATTTGTAAATGCTTGCGCGTACATACCTTCGGGCTTCAGCCATTTTGTATCGAAACTGCAGATTATATTCCGTACATTCGCCTCTACAGAAACTTCTAGAAACTTCATAACCTATACGAGCTTCTCAAAGGTTTAAAGGTAAAACAAAAAAGATTTACAATGCTAGCTGACCCTTCTCCTATGCCACAACGTATCGTTTCTATATCCGTTAGTTTAAATCAAACCGACCACATTCAACCGAACCGGCCATAGATAAAAATAAATAAACCCAAAACTCTGCATTCATCTCCCCCGGAAGTGCTCCATTACTTACTAACATTCCCGTACTCTACATTTGTTTTATCAGAAATAAGAGAGCATTAAAAACGGCAGTAATATCTCTACCAGCCATATTTATTAGTTAGCCACTTCCGTTTCCAGTTCGCGTGATCTAAGAGCACTTGCCGCTGCACGGTTATTGCATTAATATAGAGACGTCGTTTCTCATACGAATAGTATTTTTGAAATAAAAAGATATCCTTTATATTCATTGATGTAGCAAGCGTACAATGTTTCAATGTATTTCTATTGAACAATTGCTTACTGCTTATGTTGTATATAGACTATTTTGGAATTAATCTGTTAATGATTATAAAATTTGAATCTTCCATATGATTTGAGAAAGGAGTTAAGAAAATATCGTATGGAAACTTTTCTTACAAAATATTATGGATAAGTTTACGTTTTACAAGGATTTCCGTAGATAGAGAGATGTCTATTCATATTAAAAATATAGGTAAATGCACGCACCATTTTAACAATGACAAACCTAAAAGTAATTTACGAAACGTATTTTCGGATTCCTTATTAGGTATAAACAAAACAGGAATTTTTTAATCTTCAGAAAACTTTCATTTCAAAATGATTAACGGAAATTCCAATTTTATTTATGTTCACAAATTTGTGTGTGTGTGTACTTTAAACGTTTATGTGGTAATGAACAATCCTCCGGAACTTTCCAGCGTCCGTGATTATGTGATTGTCAATTATTTATTAATGTTAACATTATTTTTTAACATTATATTAATGTTAATATATATTTTTCCTACCCCCTAAGAGACAAGGCATGATGGTATAATAAAATAACATAAAATAAGAAAATCAATTAAAATTCGTGATATAATTGCATATGTTTGTTTATTTATTTAGACATACAAACAGCATAGTATACATAACATTTTCAACAAAATAAATACTACAGTAATAATATACATGCCAATTATAATTATGTACAGCATTCTCGTAATTATACAAAGACATGTTATTGCTTATTGTGAAAATAATACAATAGGATGGTCAATAGTATTTGCTAAGATTTAAGCCTAAAAATTACAAAATGATGAAAGAGCAAATTCAATTTAGGTACTAAATAAATGAGTTGTTAGTTTATTTTTATGCGAAAGACACGAATCATGGAAGATATCAATGTCTACAATTGATACATTATATGATGCAATATATTAGCAAGTGTCACACTCATAAAACCCGCTAACGAACAGGCATTGTAATGAAATCTGATCGTTGGCTGTCGTGTGATCGGGCCTTTGATAGCAACTAGCAATTAAGTCGAACAAGCTGTTGATGTTGCAGTGCGGGCGTCAACTTTGCCGTTGATAAAGCTTTTTGCTTTCAATTAGTAATGCAACATTGTTAGCTCAGCTTAACAAACTCTGAATTACTGTTGAAATTAATAGTATTCTATTCTTTTAAAGTCTGTTCTGTTCAATACAAAACATTCTTAAACTAGTCTGAGGTTTGGGTTATCTATTGGAAACTATGGAACTTTTTTGGATTAAGTTTTTCAATAATTTCATATTATTATATAGTCACGCCCGTTCCCTTACGGTGCAGGTAGAGAAAGACCTATTTAGTTTAAATACGGCGTGCCTATATATTGGCATATACCGGTCATCAATCCAGACTCTACGAAACGAAATATACGAATTACTCTACGATACGAAATTATAAATAATTCGCTATGTATTAATATGAAAAAAAAAAAAAAAGTAACATCACGCCTGTAATCCCCGAAGAGGTAGGCAGAGGAATGTAGAACATTAATATGAAAGTTTGGTATTTCATTGTTTTACCGGTTTCCTTTATCAGCATTTAATATTTGAATTATGATTTTGTGTAATAATCGGTCTTTAAACGTAATTACATATTGAAATGTTCGAATTTGTTGTTTGTAGTCATTGTTCAACAATATTATGATTTTAAACGGTTATATATGACAATTTATTAACTGCTTTGCAGGTCGTGTTGGTTGCAAGCGGAACTGTGAATCGAGTTTTTTTCTGGGTTTAAATCCCGGGTCGGGCACTATTAGATTTTTCTAGCTTGAGTTTTCTATCAGTGAATCGGAGTCTGGCTCATTTATAGAATAATCGGAATGGGTTTTCTATTACTGGTCCGGCATATACGAGTAGCAATAGACTCACCACCTATGCCATAGTCAGACATAAATTGAACGTGCAAATGTACTACCCTCCTCTACCTACCTTTCGGGGATTACGGGCGTGATGTTATGTAACGTTGTGTGTTGAAATCTTCTCCGTGTATTCGTAGTAGATCAGACATAGTCACCGCTCGGCGAAGCTTTTTTCATGCACCCATGCATGTATTGAAATATTCCGTATACGACTTCTGAGAAATAATTCAATTTGACACCCGAACCCCGTATGGTTTTCTTTAGTAAATTATTTTTTGAGTGTTACTGAATAGTTGGTTTCGTTGATATTAAAACACTGGTGTAACTTGAGTAACTTTCATGTGAAACTTCCGTTTGACGTGTAGTGCGTGGACATCCTGTTTTGAATTTTACAATAGCCATTAAATATTTGGCAAGTAAATAGTGGAATTACTTCATCATCGGCCTATTGCAGGCCACTGCTAGACATAGGCCTTCCATGAGGGTTTCCACATATAATCCCCACGCGGGGCATAAGTAACTTATTATTAAATATTTATGTAATATGTATTAAAATGCAAAAATTTAAAAAATGCATGTTAAATTCAAAAACAAAAACACGTTAAATAGTAATATAATACACATTATACATTGAATATAATTGTAAATAGCAAACGGATAAAATTGTTTTATATTACACATCTTTTAAACAAACAATAACAAACGCCGCGTAAAACAAAACCTTGCAAGTTCCGTCTGCGTCGCGACACCGCTAGATGACGCTGCCACGCAAACGATATCCGGGTGACAGTCGCACCGGATATTACCAGTCGATACGTCTCTGTACCAGTTGCGGTTATATCCCGGAAACATCGCGTTCGCCGGGAAAGTGTACAAGTTGTAAATCTAAAGTAGCATGAAGCTAACTAGTTTAGTTTAAAGACATTGTTTTCCTTAATCTGATACCAATGCTCGCTTATCTTGACCAAATAATTTAGAATCTCGCCGATATTAAAACAGCCGTACGAGTGAAGAGATGAAGACTAATGAGCGTAATTAATAGAGAAGAATCATATCAGATTTGTAGGGCTAGAAATATTTGGTACACAACACACTTTGCGAACCCGTAAGGAATCTGAGGGAATATATATAATAAACATAACAACACGCCTGTATTATCCCCAAGCAATAGACAGTGAAGTATGGTACTTCCATGTCTAGAATAGGAATTGAGCCTATTACCATACATCGGGCACAAGTCCATACTTCGGGCTAATAATAATAGTAAATAAAATTATAATGGCGTCAAAAATCCAAATCGTACTAGTGAATGTCTGAGTCGAATCTGAATACTCTATCCGGTTAATGTCATCTTGTCAATCAGAGACAGCCAATCGGATATGCTGACGGACATTGAGGAAGAGCTAACCCAATGGTCGCTTTGCATGGGATGAGTCATAAGAGATTACATTAAAAAAAACTTCTCAAACAGATTTTTTTATGCCAAACTAGTGCTCGATTATTTTTTATTTATTTAGTCGTTTTGTTATTAATTACTTTATTTTAGTAGAACACATGATGTTGCTATTAAGCGGTTGGGAAGTGTCTATACACAAAAGCTGTAAGAGTGCCGTTGTCGTGGGCTTACACCGTGGGCATCGTGGGCAGCACACTGCTTCTATAAAAACTGCATCATACCATACTTATTTACATATGTACATATGCGTACGATACATATAAATGTATATATAAAATCTGTTAATTTTTGTATGCTTATGTGTTGTTATGGTTACGAATAAAGGTTTATTTATTTCTTTCTTCTTTTCTTCCCTTCTTTCTGTCTTTCTTATTTTCTGGATTATTTTATGTACCGGCTCAATTTACATATGTATTTTTCACGTACTTACTGAAGTGGCTGCGATAAATTTGTCGGCCTATTCCGAGAAAATATACGGTGATGCAGTATGCGGTCTCGACCCTCCAGTAAAAGATACAAGTGCATACAAACCTACTTGTCTCTAAAAGAATCGACTTCAGCCAAACAAGCAGTTGCAGACGTTCCATTTCTACCCAAAGAATATTCCCTACTTATACCTAATGTTACTTCGCCAGTTGCGAATTCAAATCCGTATGTGCTCATCACTTGTACCACACAGGCTGTATTCACACTCGGAGCGCGACGCGTTAATCAGCTCGTTCGTTCGAAAAACGTTATCGCAATGTAATTACTACCGAAAAATATTGTTAGCCCAAATTTAATCGTGTCTCCGTGTAATTATTTGGTTGCACATTGCAATGATTTTAAAGTTTTGCTTTTTACTATTAATCGTTGGGGTGTGCTCTTTTATTTATTTTATTTGACAAAATTAAGAATCATCATCATTAACTAGGTATTTTCATGTATAGTGCGCGTGCTCATTATTAATTCAATCAATTTTCTCTTAAACATTGATCTCCCTTGAGAATGTAAATGTTTGCTACCACACTGACCAAGAACAAATCTAAAGGAAAACAAGTATCATAGAATATTATGAAAAACTCTAAGTTAATTTTATTCTTTGACATAAATTTAAGATTTTAAACACAGAATATAACTAAGCGCCAAATTAAAATGAACTACAGGAGCTATAGAAAGAAAAACATATATGTCGAAGGGACGTGTGACAAGAAATTTCGTCACGAACAAAAAAACCATAAAACCTTTCAACCGTCGATTGCGCAATGTGTTAAAACCCTGGGCACTCAATATTGTATTATGCTGTATTAACACTCTCCGCGCTCAATAGCTTGCACCGTTATTTGTTCCTCGTAAACAAAACGACACATTTGTCATAATATGATAATCAGATATTAATTAATCCATTGAAGTCCGCGTTCTACCATAATCTAATCGGAAGTTAGGTATTGCGATTCGCGTTATGATTTTCAATTGGGATTTTAAATATACAGACGGAGATTTTTTTTGTGATTTTCTGTACAAAAGCGGGGTATGTTCAAACTATATACCAGACCGAGTAATAAGTAATACCAGACTTTAAAAAAGACGTTTTTCTTTGTTTCCTTAACGGCCTTTAAAGTTTCTCAGCTTATCCCAAAGATTGACCAGTCGGCCAGTCGGCCATCTTTCCTATCTTAAATTTTACAATGTTGTAACAAAAAATTAAACTGCCCCGTACGAATTGAACTATTAATAATATTTAAAATAAACTTCCACTTATTTGTACCCGATAATTACAATATTATTTAATATTTACATACATTCTTAGAAAAAGATTAACGATTTCTGTCAAGTTCACTTACATTAATAATGCTTAGCTTGTAGCCGAAGAGTGGATTAAATTCGAACCACGCCTTTGTAGGATTTCCGTCTTATAGTTTCCTAATGTTACTAAATTCTATGCATAATTTGTTAAAAACAAATAAAGTTCCCTATCGGCGTACCAAAATAGCGACGGATTCGGTTCTGATGAGCATTCTGAAATAGTTTTATAAAAAAAAAAAAAAAAAAATAGTTTTATACTATAATAGAAATAGTTTTATACTCTATGAATGGTTAGCAAAACAGTACTGAAAAGCAAATTAGGTCTATTCATATTAATGTTCAATTTATTTGTG